>CAUYRT010054236.1:0-91600 GCA_963574885.1 Lepilemur ruficaudatus | reverse complement strand
CACCATGCCCGGCTAATTTTTTCTATATATATTTAGTTGGCCAATTAATTTCTTTCTATTATTAGTAGAGACGGGGTCTCGCTCTTGCTCAGGCTGGTTTCGAACTCCTGACCTTGAGCAATCCACCTGCCTCAGCCTCCCTTTTGTTTTTTTTAACTTGCTATACAAGAAGCACCACATGCCAATATAACGTATTAGTCAGTATCGCTGCTATCATCATGCTGAACAGCAATTCGTTGGTTGTGAAAACCCAAGTATTCTCCAACTTACAGTCAGGTACTGTTTGAAGGGTTGGTTGTTTTGAAATTGAACCAATTAAAGGAAGTGTTATAACTAGTAGTTAGTAGAGTCAAAGAAAGCGTTCTGTGTTAGTCTGTTTTGTGCTGCTATAAAGGAATGCCTGAGGCTGGCTAACTTATAAAGAAAAGAGGTTTATTCTGCTCACAGCTCTGCAGGCTGTACAAAAACCATGGCGCCAGCGTCTGCTCCTGGTGAGGGCTTCGGGGAGCTTCCAATCAAGGCTGAAGGCAGAGGGGAGCAGGTGTGTCCCATGGCGAGAGCGGGAGCAGGAGAGGCAGGAGGAGGTGCCAGGCTCTTTTAAACAACCAGCTCTCGTGCAAATTATTGAAGCAAGAGCTCACTCGTTTTCCCCAGCGAGGGCACCCTGCCATTCGTGAGAGCTCCTCCACCATGACCTCCAACACTGGGGAGCAATTTCAACATGCCATGTGGAGGGGCCAAATACCCAAACCATATCAAGTTCTATGTGTCATATGACCAAACTGTTGCGCAGAACCACTGTTTAAATAGTTATTTCACGAAAGAATTTGAAGATTTTTGGAAACTCATCACGGATGCTTTATTATCCACTTTACCCTGGAGTCTAGTTTTGACCTCAGATTTCTCTCTCACAAAGGCTTCAATCCTTCCACTCTAAACTGGGTGATTTCTAGATTGTTGGATTTCACGGACCAGAAAATTCTCTAAGAAAACAAAAATGTACGTACTAACATAGGATTGACAATGCTTTATTTCGCCAAGTGAGATAATCGTTTAAAAAAATTATTCTACTATCCTCATTATTTCATACAAGAGAGTGTCTCATATTGGCCAAATTTGATCAAGATTTTGAACCCATCGGTGGTGACCCGGGGTACAGGTTCAGATGACACAACTCTGGTTGTCTGGAGCCACCCCAATACACTAAGAAGAAATAGTTGTTCCTGCACATTTTGAATAGTTTTGTTGTATTGTCTGTGCTCTTACGGGTTGTTTTTGGACTAAGATATATTAAAATGGAAAAGAAAGGTAGGAAAAAAAAATGAAGATAAAGAAAAACGGACAGGAAGGTGTATGATGGTTGTAATTTACTTTTTCTGTAGCTATTAGGTAAGAAAGAGGGTTGCGGTACCTATTTATTGTTTTTTGAATCTATTTCTTTTTTAGGTCACTATGAGATTAATAGTAATTGATGATTTTTTTAAGATGTTAAGAATTCTAGAGCCATATATTGTTGCTGAAGACAAATGCTTCCTGCTTTGATGTGTTGTCTTTCCAATATTTGCCTTTGAATTGCTGCTGAATATCGTACTAATTCTTATTGTTAAGTCTACAGGAGCATTTCTACATTATGGGGAGTTTGATTTAGTTAGCATAATCGGAAATACTCTTAGCAGTGATAAAAATGTATGAAGACCATATTTAAGATATACTCAAATCTGTACAGGCATATTTAATAGAAGCTGCCTTAAAGCAATTTCTGAACTGAAAATCTTAATTTATTAAGCATTAGTATTGGACCCTCTGGTTTTATTTTGTTCCTGATTTTATCACGGTTAAACTGAATCTAAAATAAAAATAAAGAATTTGACAAAAGCCAAACACTATAATTTGTCATATTTTAGTAAGTCACTGCTCAGATAAAAACATATATTTTAATTAATAACTGCATAGTATACTCATATTTTTTAAAAATAATCTCACTATTTTATTAATTCACCTTTGTAAGCTTCTAAAGAGTAAAGATCATTTTGTTTTTTTCTTTCTACCCTTCCTTCTTTTTTAATTTATTCATTGATCATTTAATTTGTTGATCTGATAAACATTTATTGAGTGCCTATTTATACTCAATATTTACTTTTTATAAGGGAAATAATGATGCTTAAGATGTGATTCTTGTCACCAGGTACTACTCACTATCCAGTTGGTAAGACAAGTATATGAGCAAGTTCAGCAATCAAGATAAGAACCATGATTAAATATAGGATTGAATCTGCAATGATATTAAGAGGCCTGAGGACCAATGCAGTGCTTGGAATGCAGGGAATTCTCAGGTCTTCACTGAGTGGGTTAGATGCAGACTGAGCAATTTGAAAGCAAAGAAACGTCAAACACAATCACTATGTAGCTTTTCAGTAGGCCAGAGATGATGCCTTTCAATGTTGCTGAAAACTCATTGCTGTGGTCTTACGGGGAAACAGTGTCAAGTCCAATATAGTTCCTTTTCAATACTGAGAATTTATGAGTCTACTATCCACTTTAGTGCAAATATTAAATAAAACATAGGACAATGCTTTAGTTTTTCAACAAAGATAAGAAAACAATATCTTACAGATCTACTCAAAGTTGATATAAGGGATGTGTTGAGGTTCACCAAATAAGTATCGGAGTGATTGAAAATCTTATTCTCTCAAAGCCTTCAAACCTGAGCAACTCTCTATTTATTTTAAATAATAAAGGCGTGGATGTACCTGGACCAGTTTCAGCATGGTGGGAGTAGGGTGATTCGGGCGTGACTATGCCGCCACACTGCGCTCATCCCCTCTCACTCCATCCACAGTGCCAGCCACAGAAAGCCTGGAGAACAGCGTCTGTAGCAAAGAATGTGCCTCTCTCTCCTCTGTGTGCAACCGAGTGCACGGGGAGTGGGCATTGGACCAACCATACAGAGCAGATGTGAGGGACGGTCAGCCATGGCGTTGGCCCTGAGAGTTGGCTCCACGGTCACCGGCCGACGTGAGCGAGCTGAAGTCACGAGGGAGCAGAAAGCAGAAGAGCAGAGCACGGCAGACGTGCACCAGGAAGCAGAGGACCGGGCAGCCCCACGGTGACAGTGCCAGTGAGAGCGGCTCAAGGCCTTCGTGCTTTCTCAGCTCCGCTCCCGTAAGAGCCAGCTGAACCGTTTCCATGCTGGGCATGCTTTTCAAGGACCCCATATCTATCTGGTGTGTGTGTGTGTCTTTGTGTGTGTGTATGCGTGAGAGAGAGAGAGAGAGAGAGAGAGAGAGAGAGAGAGAGAGAGAGAGAGAGAGAGAGAGAGGTTTACAGTCACCAAAACCAAAAGAACTACTATTCTGAAATGCCCGTCCAGTCGCGGTTAAGATTTTTCCTGCTGGGAGCCAACTTGACCAAGCACGTGCTCCCATTTGGACATCTCCTGGTTCTAAAAATAGCCTGTTCCCTTCCCTACAAAACCTTCCCCTGTGCGCTGGGTGTCTGGAAGGGCAACTGGTGACCACAGGGGAACCTTTCCAGCTGGTGTTACTTCCAACACCTGGACACATTCCTCTCAGAAATAGGCAACTTTGCTTTGTGTAAATAAAAGCTAAATGATTGCTTCATTGGATAAGGCAGAAATATTTAGTATTTAACATTCTTGTTTATAAAAAGAGCTTACTCCTCCTTTATTCTTTCGGGTAAAGTTTAATCTATCTGCGTTAGCAAAACTCAGTAAAAGGTGGCAGGCTGAGCCAGTATACCAAGACCGTTTGGAAAATCCTTGGTCTCTGAAAACAGTACAGCTGAAATAATATATGACTTCGTGTCATACTTCCTGTGTGATATTTGGCATGTCATGCTTCCTAGGTATCAGTTTTCTCATTTGGGAAATGCACTTTTCTGCTTCTTGGGATTGTAATGGGTAATATGTTATATAATCGCTAGAGTGAGTTCAGGAACTGGGGTCCTAGATTCAAATCCCAGCTCCCCTACTTTTTAGCTGTGTGACCGTAGGTATTGTATGTGGTGCATGGCTTTGTGATTCAGCTTTTGCATCTGCAAAATTGAAATAACAATAGTGCCTATTTCATAGGCTGCCCCGAGAAGCAAATACCATTGAACGTATAAAGCACTTGATACAAAGCCCGGTAGCCCCCGGCACACAGGGCAAGCTCAGGAAAGTGTATTTACAGGCAGTGTTTACTGTTATGAAGTGCTTTGTAAATTCCACAGCACTGTACACATGCGATCATGTTTAAACAAAGGTTTCTTGAGACACAAAATGATACATTTCAAGTTAATCCTCAAAGTGCCTACAATTGCTAACTTGCTAATGGTTTAGTGTGTAATTTCTATCTTCTTATATGAAGACCAGATAGGTAGAAATGGTGGAGAAACTCGCTCTCCTGTGGGACTGAGCAGGCACATGGAAAAGCTTTTATCACCATCGCCAGACTTGCAGGTCAAGAGAATGCACGCATTTCTAAGGATTTTAACCTGGCACTGTTCACGGACGCTAAATTTACTCTGAAAAGAAAAAAAAAAGCATTAAAAGGATCTGGTTGCTTTGTGCTAGCGGAGGTAGCAGAGAATGGTTCTTTTTGGCACTCTTGAATTTCCGTAAGCCCGTTATCCTCCCCAGGCAGGTAAGAGGCAAGATAACTGATGAGGCTTTCTGCGTCCATGCACTCGGGTATTTCTGAAGTAAGTATGAAACATCGGCGATACAACTTGTCTTAAAATATCACTGGAAAAAGAGAACAAGGCAGAAATCTCCCGATTCTTTTTTTATTATTCAGCATATTATTTTATGTAAATCTAATTCTTTTTGCAGTGCTAAAACAGGTATTTCATATGACTTTGTGCTCAAATGGAGAATATTTCATTAAACTTCCTTTTGTGCTTCGTATGTCTTCTGTCTTATTAGTGAGGCAGATTGTGTCTAAACTGTTAGAGGTGGGAGACCCCCATAAATTGTGGCTTTTCTTCTGTCCCCTTTTTCCCTAGGAATTTTTCTGTGTCATCAATCCTGATGGATGGGACAAACTTGCTAATCTATTTCCATGATCATTTACCTGCAGCCAACCATTTCCTTTCTGTATCTTCATGGGATTCCTTTTACTGAAGTTTTCCTAAGAAGGCAGGGAGTTTTTTTTTCAGGTATCCATTAAACTTTGCCATGCTAAATGTCAGTACCAGACGGTCAGCATCAGCATCACCCGAGAAGTCGTTAGAAATGCAGAATTTCATGCCCCATCCCAGAACTACTGAATCTGAGTCTGCACTTTTAAAACGTACCTACACAACTGTTGTGCACATAAAAATCTTGAGAGTGCTATGTTAAAAATATTAGAATTCCAGCTTCTACAAACTTTCAAGATGTGTCTTCTTAAACCAGGATGATGGAGTAGATGACTATGTCCAAAAGTAAATTTGACAACAGGTGTTACAAGAGCATGGTGTATTAGGTTCCTATTTGCTGCTGTAACAAATTATCTTAAATTTAGTGGCTTAAAACAATACAGGTGCATTATCTTTCAGTACTAGGAGTTAAAGTCCAAAATGTTTCTCAGTGGTCTAAAATCAAGGTGTTGGTGGGGCTGCCTTCCTTCGGGAGACTCTCAGGAAGAATTTGTTCCTTGTCTTTTCCATATTCTAGAGGCTGCCACCACGCCTGGGCTCATGGCTCCCTTGTATTTTCAAAGCTGGCAGTGTAGTACCTTCAAATCTCTCTCTCTCTCTCTCTCTCTCTCTCTCTCTCTCTCTCTCTCTCTCTCCCTGTCCCCTTCTCTCCCTCTCTCTCCCTCTGTCTCTGATCCACCTGTTTCCCTCTTTCACTTAAAATGACCTCTGTCATTACTGTTAATCCACTAGATCATGCAGAATAATCTCCCCATGTCAAGGGCAGCTGTTTAACAATCTTAATTCCATCTGCAATCTTGATTCTCCTTTTCCACGTAAGGTAACATATTTGTATATTCTGGGGAGTAAAGCTTGGGCATCACTGGGGTGTCATTATTTTTTGCCTACTACAAATAGGATCTGTGACTTAGACACAATTAAAAATGTGTCTTTTCTGGAGAACCTCTCAAAATCTTTACTATATTAAAGTTGCAGTACGAAACACCAACAGTGAGGTATTCCATGACATGTTCTCCCAGTGTATTTGACCACAGTTCTCTTTTATTAACATCTTCCAGAAGAGGGTGCTCATTTGGGAAATGTGGACAGGAGGAATTTATATCCACCCTTTCCATTCTGTCAGAAGATCAACCAACATGCAATGGAGCCCTGGGCTTTGAGATTTAGGACTAAGTTTTTATCAGCAAACCTAATCTCACGTGTAACTTTCATTATAGGCAGATTACTCTTTATTTAAATTCTGCTTGGTTTATTGGGAGACCTGCATCCACAGCTTGAGCCACCCACTTACTAGTTGCATGGGCTTGATTTTAGTCTCTCTGACATCAGTTTCCAAGTTCTGAGTTGTGGGGAATCATAAAGACTCTGGGTCCTAGAGTCAGACAGTCTTTAGAATTCTAGCACCAGCCATCTCCTAGCTGTGTGACCAAAAGAAAGGTATTTAACCTCTTTGTGCTTTGGTTTTCACATCCATAAAATAGAAGGCAAGAGTAGTTTCAACCTCATAAAATTTTTGTGAATTTAAATTAGATAATGCATATAAAGAACCTGATGTAGAGTGTGGTGCATGCTAAATGCTCAGTAAAAGCTTTGATGAGTGTTTTTTTTGACTCTGTTATTAAAAATAACTATAAACAACACAATGTTTGTTCAATGCAAACATTGTTTGCATTTGTTCAATGCAAACAATAGATAGTATAAAAGGATAAGCCCAGTTTCTCATGGGGATGTTGATTTAATGGATATGAAAGAGTGCTATTGAAATAGGCACTAAAAAATTCTAAGTTAAGATTTGCTATTTTATGCAAACCAAGGAAAAGGATTTGGAAAAGCATTTGGTTGAATAAAGAAGAGTTGAGTTTAAAGACTTTGAGAACATCCTACGGCAGAAATGCTTTCATCAAGAATATCATTGTCAGATGAACCACTACACAAATATAACCTACATGAGCCCAATTTGCTAAAAGGTTCTTTAAAGTTCTACAGATGAATTTTTCTGGCAGTTAAAAAGTTCACAAAGAAGAATTATTGACACACGTAAAACACTTTAGTAGTTTTTTTAAAGAAAATAAATGGAGTTCCTGACCCGATATTTTATTTTGAAATTCCAATAAATCCAGTTTTATATGAAAGCTAATTCAAACAACATATCAATCAAACCAATTGAGAAGATTAGGTCTTTTCATTAAAAGTGCTGTCTATACCTTTGTAAAGTGATAGTTCAAATGTAACTGCAACAGCAGTGCCAATATCTTTCCTGAGAGGAAAAAAAACATCATCAGGAATCTTAATTTGTCTCGATTGCAGCCTAATAACTCAATTAAGTTGTGATAGAAAAATGAGCTTTGAAGGAAATTGAGAGAAACACACTAATTTCCCCAGGTTTAATTAGCTGAGTAGAAATTACAATACTCATAATCACAGATACATGTAGTTACAAAATACTGATTATCCAAGTACCAGAGTGTTTGGCTTCAGGAGTTAGGATTGTGTAATATGTGTGCGTGTGTGTGTGTGTGTGTGTGTGTGTGTACGTATACCTATGTGAGCTCTCTCTCGGATCTGCACAATAGCAGAGGACCAATGCTAACGGTTAAAATAGATCAATTTAAAAATATCGGTACAACATCACATAATTAATAGAAGGATTGTGTCATCAGCTTTGAATAGGGAGATCTAGTTTGGGAAATGTCAGACCAGATGAATTTACAAATTGTGACCCCTTCTGTCTTTTTATTACAATTTAGATTTAATCAATGTTACCAGATTACATGTTTTTTCTTAATATTTTGCATTAAACATTTCACATCCGGTTGGTTAGGCAGTATTTTGTGTGATCATATTTGAAGATGTAATTTGGCATTTGTGGGGCCAAGTGAGGGTCACGTGATTTCTGCCTTGTTATACTCTGGGGAGAAACTGTGTGATGTCTAGAAGTGTTCGTCTCTCACATTCTGTCCCTGTGGGCGTTGCTCTGACACTAACCTGGAAGTCTTTATCGGAAGCAATTGAGTTCCAGACCCAGCTGTTTCAGAAGCATTGGTTTCATTTTCATGCATGGAACATAGCCTTCTCATTAATTTTTATTTAATTTACTAAATTTCAATAACCCTTTCAATATGTAAATGACAAAGGTGAAAATAATATCTTCTCTCATTCTTTTTTTTTTTTTATTTTTTTGTGACCTGAAACACAGAGCCTTAAAAACTGGTCATGTTTTATTCAATCACGCGTGTCTCTTTCTGAGATTTGGGGATATCTGCGTGCATGCCTCTCTCTCTCTTCTTTCAAGACTGTTGCAAATGGTTGATCAAATTTATATTGAGGACATTAAAGGCGTGATTTTATTTATTTGTCTTTTGAATACAGTGCACTTGAGAATAAAAAATCATTTTCTATGATCAAAACATAATAAAGTAAATATGTCACAAAAGACAAGTATATTTGCAAATACAGTGAGAAAAATAAATGTCACCTTAGTCTAATACGAAGAGTTAGCACCTTCTTAGGACTGGACTTTGGCTTGATCAGGCGCAGCCTGCAATAAATCTGTTGGGAGATGGCTGCAGCTGAATCAGTCCCTGATGCCTGCATAGAGGGGACTGCTCCTCTCACCCCCACGACCGGTACGGTAGGTCCAGTGGACGGAGGTGAATAAAGCTGATTTTCAGAACAATCTTATCAAAACTGCCCACATCTGTTTTGCAATTGAGTACACTAAACTCATCTGGAGAGATTTGCCACAGGAGATTCTTCAAACTGTCAAGTGTGACCTAAGAACCTAAGTATTGAATTTCCTAGCTTGATAACCCCTTTTGTGGCTTGGCTTCTGGTGGGAATTCTCTAAAGAAAACAGAAGGAGGATGAGTAACACTTCTCCAAGAGCAGACCAGTCAATTGGAAGGAGGAGGAATGCGCTTCAGATGTCTCGCTCCATCCAATGCATTTGGAAAGCTCAATGAACTCGTTGCCCTCTGCTGTTATCAGCATAATTCATCTTCTGGGACTGGGGAAGCATTCATCAGAAGCCATCTGCTTGGATCACAGAGATGACGATTGTGATGTTAACTAGCAACCTTCGTTTACCTTTTGTGCTTGGAGCATAAGCTGGGAGAAAGCTTTAAATATTGGACTCTTCAATGAGGAAGGGAAACAGTTTTCTCTGAGTTTTCTGAAAAATGGTGAGGATGACATTTCCAAAGCCATTAAATGCCGGGTTCATTTGTTTCTTCTTCTTTGGTTTGGGACATACACACTGATAAATAGTAAGGTTTCTTTAACAATAATAAATGCTCAAAGTTTTACAAGATGGCACTTATTGACATGTGTACTCCTGCAAGTGTTTTTTTTGCCTTTGAGTAAATATTTTATTTTATTTTATTTTTTATTTCAGCATATTATGGGGGTACAAATGTTAAGGTTATGTATATTGCCCTTGCCCCCTCCCCCCTCGAGTCAGAGCTTCAAGCGTGACCATCCCCCAGACGGTGCACATCACACTCATTATGTGTGTATATACCCATCCCCTCCTCCCCCCTCCCGTCTGCCCAACACCCGATAAATGTTGTTCCTATGTGTCCACTTAGGTGTTGATCAGTGAAACCAATTTGCTGGTGAGTACATGTGGTGCTTGTTTTTCCATTCTTGGGATACTTCACTTAGTAGAATGGGTTCCAGCTCTATCCAGGAAAATATGAGAGGTGCTATATCACCATTGTTTCTTATAGCCGAATAGTACTCCATGGTATACATATACCACATTTTATTAATCCACTCAGGTATTGATGGGCACGTGGGTTGTTTCCACATCTTTGCAACTGTGAATTGTGGCTGCTATAAACATTAGAGAGCAGGTGTCTTTTTTATAGAGTGTCTTTTGTTCTTTTGGGTAGATGCCCAGTAATGGGATTGCTGGATCAAATGGTAGATCTACTTGTATCACTTTAAGGTATCTCCACATTACTTTTCACAGAGGTTGTACTAGTTTGCAGCCCCACCAGCAGTGTATGAGTGTTCCTATCTCTCCGCATCCACACCAACATTTATTGTTTTGAGACTTTTTGATAAAGGCCATTCTCACTGGAGATAAGTGATATCTCATTGCAGTTTTGATTTGCATTTCCCTGATGATTAGAGATGTTAAGCATTTTTTCATATGTTTTTTGGCCATTATTCTGTCTTCTTTTGAAAAGTTTCTGTTTATGTCCTTTGCCCACTTTTTGATAGGGTTGTTTGATGATGTTTTTATTTACATAATATTTACATTGCCATCCAGCTTGAGTAAAACCTAACACTGATTTGATTGAAGTCAACACATTATATCATAATTAACCAGTACTTTTATTCCCTTACTAAAACTTGAGTTTTACTATTAATAATTTTTGTAAAGTGCTGACACATATAACAAATATCTTAATTATAATGCTTGTAATGCTATTTTACCAAGTTATAAATTTCTTTTAAGTTTATATATTATGACCTTCTTGATTATGAGGTGAAAAAACAAAAAAACTCCTGCATTTTGCTGTTTTAAAGGTTAAACTTCTAGAACTTAGAAGCTATATTTTTGTTTAGTACATAAATATATATAAGTAAAATTTGAATGTGGAAAAGTGTCAGTTCTTATGATGTGCTTTATTTAAAATATGCAGCTTAACTTCAAAACTAGCATTGAGAATCACACAATTTTAGATGAAACTGCCCAAACTATACAATGAAAGAAACTTCTCCATAAATCCTGAAAGATCCTCTGTATTCTTTCTTAAGACCTTCCATTGATAGAAAGTTCAAATCTTTCTTTCAATGGAATCCCTGCCATAAATTCCAGTCTCTTACTGGACAGTTATAGTCGTTAGAAAGATCTTTATATCAAGTCAAAAAATATATCTTCCTATGTAACATTAACTACCTTTTTCCTGAAGCAATGCTTTAACTATTTGAAGACATATATGATTTCTTCTTCATTCTGTATTTTCCCTCCTATAATTGGGCAAATTTGGTTTTTAAAAATTAACATATAATTTCACATTCATCTTTAAAGAGACATATTTTAAACTATCAACAGTGACCACTCTAAATAGGTCCTTAATGGAGACAGATCTAAGTCAAAAAAATTCACTTAAGGACATATTATAGTGAACAAGACAAAGGCATCAATCAGTCCAAAAAATAAAGCCTATACACTTGGTCAAAAGCCACTGCCCTCCACCACTGAACGTAAATCAAGACCATGACTGTAAAGATTATAGACATCAATATCAATTTGGGTATCCCTCAGTTAAAATTATCAACACTCAGTCACAAATATTTCAGCTTATATTCACCATATTTTTGAAAATCCAGCACTGATTCCCATTATCTGGTAACAGTATTCTTACATTTCTTGAGGGGAGGATTTCATTTAAAATAGTCAATTCTATTTTCTTCCTTTCTCTTTTTATGTGCTATGGAGCTGACTCTCAGGGAGGAAATGTGAGTCAGGAATGAACAACTGGAGCATCCCATTTTCCCTGGGTACAGTGATAGTTTTAGCATTGGGGATGTGAACCAAGTAGAGAGAAAAATCTAAGAATGTTTGTTAATGTTGTATAGAGATCTTTTTGCTTTTCTTCCACAGACTTTAAACAAGAAAGATGTATAACTAGGGCAAGTGTCAGCTATCCTGCCAAACATGAGGTCTAAGAGAGTAGTAAACTTTGAGCCCATTCTACTAAGAGAAGTATCACAAGAATGAAAAAACAAGCACCACGTGTACTCATCATCAAAGTGGTATTAATTAGTCAACTATTATGTGCGCATATAGTAGTAATGTTCACCGGGTGTTGGGCTTTCATGAGTAAAGTATCCAACAATCTAGGAACGGAAGGAAACTACCTTGACACAATAGAGGCCATTTATGAAAAGTTTACAGCTAGCATCATATTTAATGGTGAAAAACTGAAAGCTTTTCATCCAAGATCAGTAACAAGACAATGATGCCCACTCTCAGCATTTCTATTCAACATGGTATTGGAAGTCCTGCACAGAGATATTAGACAAGCAAAAGAGATAAAATTTATCAAAAGTGGAAAGGAAGAAGTAAAATTGTCTGTGTTCACAGGTGACATGATCTTATATATAGAAAACCCCAAAGATTCCACACAAAAATACTATTAGAATAAATGAGCTTAGCAAAATTGTAAGATACAAAAGAAAAAAGAAAGAAAAAAAACAGTGGTGGTATAACTGATATTTATTAAATAAATATTAGCCCTAACATGTAACTTTTACAAAATCAATGTCTTTAATTCTTACTTAGAATATGAAAATATGTGCCTATATTCAGTCTCCCCTTTTCCTCAGTTTCTTATTAACAGTAGTAATTACTTCTGAAAATGTTTCTGAGTCCCTTGAGATGGAATTCATCTATACCTAGTTTCTCAAATTCATTTAATGCACATAGATATTTGCTCATAAGTTTGGATCACTCTATTTGCAATGTTTGCATTATATATTAAAGTTTTAGGGTCATTATTCTTGATGAAAAAATGGAAAAAAATATATATGTATATATATCCTATATCTGATATGATATATGTTAGATATCAAAAAGGATAGATATAGATAGATATTTATATACACAAACGTGTGTGTATGTATATCATATCCATATTATACATGTATATATCCTATATATGATAGGATATATATCTAGAATATCCAATAACATATACAGATAAATATTTATATATCATATATACACACAAAAAAACATGTGTGTGTGTATATATATATATATGAAGAGATTTATCATGAGGAATTGGCTTACACAATTATGGAACCTAAGAACTCACAATCTGCTGTCTGGAGACTCAGGAAACTTGAGGGTGTCATTTCAGGCTGGGTCTAAAGGCCTGAGAACCAGGGAGCCTGTGGTGTAAATCCCAGTCCAAGTGAAATAGAAGACTAATGTCCCAGCTCAACAGGCAGGCACGTAGCAAAAAGGGGAGAATTTCTTCCTTCTCAGTAGATTGGAAGATGCCCACTCAATGGGAGCAATTTACTTTACTGACTCCATGGATTCAAATGCTAATCTCATCCAGAAACACCCTCACTGAACACACCCAGAAATAATGTTTAATCTGGGCACCTCTTGGCTCAGTTAAGCTGACATATAACACTTCCCTTCTAAGACTGGTGACCATTTGACTTGTTGGAGTCTTCCATTCTTTTTGACTTGAATTCCCCTATAGATACTGTCATCTTGGTGACTGTATTGGTTTGAGAGGGCTGCTACAAAGAATACCACAGACTGAGTGGCTTAAACAACAGAAATTTATTTTTTCATAATTGTGGAAGATTAAGGTCCAAGATCAAGGTGTCAGCAGGTTTGGTTTTTTGTGAAGCTACTCCCCTTGGCTTACAGATGGATGTCTTCTCACTGTGTCCTCATATGGTCATCCTTCTGTCTGTGTTTCTGTGTTCCGATCTCCTCTTCTCATGGAGATACCAGTCATATTGGGTTAGTACCTACCCTAATGACTCCATTTTAACTCAATTTCCTTTAAAGGCCCTATCTCCAAATACAGTCAGATTCTGAGGTACTAAGAGGTATGGCTTCCACATACAGATTTTAAGATAACATCATTCAACCCATAAAAGTAATGTAATTATATTTTCTCTTAAATTATGTAACCTAATTTGTCAAAGTCTTCAAGGTCATATATCTCACTAAACCTCTTTATAAGGTATTTCTTTACGATCATAAATGGAAATGATTACTTTCCATAAAAAATTATAATATCCTAAAATAAAAAGAAATTACATATATGTACATTTATATACACCTGCACACACAGATCAGAGGTCTGGGTATAGGCAGGTTTGTGTCCTAATTCTATAAAAAAATCTTTATTCTCCCTTTACTGAATTATGTGTGAGTTTGTGTGTGGGGCTGGGGGTGGTGAGAGAGACTTTGCATGCATATTATTTACTCATGATATCCTAAAATTAGGTCTAGGAATAACTCAGTATTACTATAGAAGTAACACATTTCAATGAATTAAATCACACATGAAATTGTCTATTGGACAATTGTCTGTTGACCAAAGGAAAAGTCTATTGGAATTGATTAGTTGAGTCAGAAATCTCAGTTTGCAAGAGATGGATAAATATAAAGAAAAAGAAAGAGGCATAAAATATGGTACAAAATTTTAACCAAGAGCACACACAAAGCCAAGTGACAGATATGAGACTATAACTTAAACATTTCAATATGTTTTTTCCATTAGACCATGATACCCTATTTCAGGGTTACAGAAATGCCACTACTTCTTGAGTGCATATCCTCTCTTAGGGGATTTCCAACACAACGGCAAGATTTTATGAAAATTAATAGTAGGAAAAGGCCCAAGGTGCTTTGAGTTCCTCAGAAGAAAAGCATAAAATAAAAGCAAGTAATTGTCCTTATTATCATTATTATGCATTAAACACATCAGATTACTTCAGAAAGGTCACTCATGGGATTAGAAAGACTAGCATTGGAGTTGGCAATATATTAAATCAATTAATATTAAAAAAGGAATATAAGAATCATTGCCTCTCAGGATATTACCTTTCTTTAATCAAATTACTAAATATAAGTATTGAAGCAGTACTCCACACATATCAACAAACTCGGAGTTCCCTGATAACAAATAAAAAGACCAAATTTGCCTTCAGGCACATGTAGATTTGTTTTCACATACAATGAAGAATATAAACAGAATATAAAGTATTCAAACAGAATATAAAGTATTCAAAGCTCTAGACTTCCTATTTGACTTCTTGAGTAATCCTATCAGGCACCAACTGAATAATTATTAGAAATTGTATAATACTGCTTGAAATCAAATATATAGATTTGAGAAGAATATAACTTTTTAATAAGAGTCTTTTGTGGTCTCAAAAACTATAAACTGTCAAAGCCAGGAATCTAACTTTTAGCAAAACAAAAAAGAGTGTTTCGAATGTTTCTAGATACACTGTTGAGGCTACTCACTTGTGCATACTCATAAGAGACATAAATTCTATGTAAAAGGATTTGTATATTAATCTTAATGAGGCATTCTGTGTCCTAATGAATTAGGATGAATCAAGACTCAAATACGTTTGCCTGTTTAATCCATCCAAAAAGTCCAGCTAATTCAAATGTATCTGTTAATTCAAGTATCTAAGTATGCATCTTCGATATAACTAGATTGTTATGTACCAATACATAATAGGATAGAACATGTGCTGTGCCATAAAATGAATCTCGATTAATATAAAATAACTATAATACAAAGTATGTTTCCTAACTGCTGAAGAATAAAATTTTAAAAAAATGGGGAAACTAAATAATAGGTAGAAACTTAACAACACACTCCTAAATAACTAATAGGTCAAAGAAAAAACCAAAAGGGAAGTCAGAAAATACTTCAAGATAAATAAAAATGAAGACATAATATACTAAAATCTATGGGTTGCAATTAAACAATATTTAGAAGAAAATTTAAATCTGTTAAGTGCCTATATTAAGAAAAAAGAATGATCTCAAATCAATAACCCAACCTACCACTTTAAGATACAAGAAGAATAAGAGGAAACTGAATCTAAAGTTAGAAGAAAGAAGGCAATAATAAAAATTAGAGTAGAAATTATTGAAATAAAGAATGAAAAATAGAAAAACAAATTAATGGATCCAAAATCTGGTTCTTTGAAAAGATCAAGAAAATCGACAAAACTTTAGTTAGATTGACCAAGAAATAAAGAAGAGCACTTTGGAAAACAGTCTGCCACTTTCTCAGACAATTAAATATAGTTACCATATGATCCAGCAATTCCACTCTAGGTATATACCCAAGAGAAATAAAAATATATGTCCATACAAAAATTTGTACATAAATGTTTATAGCAGCATTATTCATAATAGCTAAAAGATAGAAACAACTCCAATGCCCACCCACAGAGAAATGGATGAACCAAATGTGGTACATCCATATAATAGAATATTATTCATCTATAAAAAAGAAATGAAATGATTCATGCTCCAACATGTACAGACCTTGAAAACATTAAGTTAAGTGAAAGAAGCCAGCCACAAAATTCTATATATTACATAATTCCATTCATATGAAATTCCAGAATAGGGAACTCTATAGAGATTGAAAGTAGATTAGTGGATGCTTACAACTGGGGTCTGGGGTGGAGTGTGGAGGAACAGAGGGGTGATAGGTAAAGGACACAGGACATCTTTGTGAGGTGATGAAATTGTTCTAAAATTAACTTGTGATGATTACAAATACTTGTTAGTATCTAAAAATCATTGAACTGTATGCATTAAAAGGGTTAATTTTTATATGTGAATGATATCTCAATAAAGCAGTTTTTTAAAAAACTACCAATATATGGAGTACTTGGAACTGCCTGTGGCCAAGCAAAGTTATGCTCTACGGTATCCATAGTTTACACAAGATCATCCTCCAGAAGAACTCTTTAGAATCACTCTTTTACAAATATGCTGCTATGAACCATGCCTTCTGTTTGTCTTGAAACGTGTAGCATCGGTAAAATGTTCAACAAATATTTATTCCATTTTTATCGGGTGCCAGCTGGTATCCTAGGCTCCAGCAGAACAGCAGCGAACAGACAAACAAGGTCATTGCCCTCATGACATTCATATTCTAATGGTAAAAGGTTGATAAATCATAGAAACCACATCCAGAAGGTAATTTCAGATTGTCATGAGTATTACAAATAAATAAATAACCCAAGTGTAAAGAGTGATGAAGGAGAGGAAGACTAGTTTAATGGATACTTAGGAAAAGATTCTCCAAGTAGGTGAGATTTTAGAGGCAGGTCTACAGATAAAAAAAAAAATGCTCTGTGTGCTCAAAAAACAAACTGGAGGCCAGAGTGATAGTAACAGAAAGGAGAGTAAGAAGAAGTAAGGTTAGAGAACTGGGTAGAGGCCAGACTTGGTTGCAGGGTTGCAGGGGCATGGCTAAGAGTTGGGTGTTCATTCTAAGAGTGATGAGAAACCACTGAAGGATTGTAGGCAGTGGTGTAACTCTAATTTATATTTCTACAAAGAATGAGTGGTTGGAAGTAAGACAATTGGGGGAACAATGCTTCCAGGAAGGCCACTATGAAAACACATGGATACCTAAAAATAGTGAGTCATTTAGGGGGATCTCCTGTATGCTGAGCATTTTTCTAGGCATTTTATTCATGTGTTCCCACTTAAATCTTCAACAAATCCACAAGGTTGGTAGCATTACCTCTTTTAAAGATTAGAATACTAAAGTTCAGATAAGTTGCCGAGATCACACAGTTAGTTAGCAGGGTTTTGTTCACTAAACCAAACTGCACTGTTACAGTTATGATCAAACACTTTGATTTTTCACATACATTTGCAAACAAATAAGTACCAGAGATAAATTTGGAAATATCATCATATTCCAGGGATTCAAATTCTCAATATCACTTTAATAATTAAATACTTAAGCACGAGATTTTCCCTGGGCTTCCAAGTAGATAGAAAAGTTTTCCTTCAATTCTTAAATATGTGGATACAATTAGCTTGCACAAATATGGCATTCCTGGTCAAGACCTCATCCAAGTCAGAGACAGAATATCAAGCAATCGTGCCCTGCAGCTACATAGCTACACTGCTGTCTGGCTCAGACACACTTAGGAACACATTGTTCAGAAAGCCTCTGGTCAGGTTTTCCACTACTATAAGATCATTTCTTTAGTCTTAGTTCTCTCTCTCTCTCTCAACTTAAGTTTCAACGGAATAAAATTTAAAATTGCATTTATTTTCAGCTTTTATCTACATCTTCACCTGGAAATAGAGATGAGCAAGAAAGTTCATCTCTATACCTTTATTCTCCCATGTGCTTTTGCAGTTCCTGCAGATGGATTTTTTATATTGGCAAAGCTTTAGAGCTTCATTTTATATTCACCAGCTACAAATTTCACTCTTGCCAGTACGATACCTGCAGAAAACACCCTGATACAGAAGAGTAGACCTTTTATCTGAAGAAATATGTTCCAAGACCCCCAGCAGCTGCTTGCAGCTGCAAATAGTACAGACACCTATATACACTATGTTTTTCCCTATACATACATACCTATGGCAAAGTTTATAAATTAGGCACAGTAAGAGATTAACAGCAATAACTAATAATAAATAGAACAATTATAATAATATGCCAGTGTCACTACTCTTGCACTTTGAGGCCATTATTAAGTAAAATGAGGGATACTTGAACACAAGCACTGCGATACCGCAACAGTCAATCTGATCACCAAGATGGCTACTTACTAAGTGACTAGCGGGTAGGTAGTGTCTACAGATGTCGTGCCCTAGACTGCCAGCAATCAGGACGCAACAGCTTTGGAGTTCTTCCACCAGCGGTTTATTGGCACAGCTTCACATCTACGACTTATACATGGCGAGAGACGCCAAACGGGAAGCGAGCTCCACTTAAGTACCCTCAGCCAGGACCTCCCCCAGGACGTGTTCTCTAGTGATAGGCAGGACGGAGAGAGCAATTGCGCACACGCTGGGCACAGCTGCCTCCCAAGCGGGATCCCTGTGCTGCCGGCTCCCCACATACAGAGTGGATACACTGGACAAAGGGATGACTCACATCCCGGGAAGGGTGGAGTGGGATGGTGAGAGAGTTCATCACTTTACTCAGAACAGCACACAATTTAAAATTTATTGTTTATTTCTGGAATTTTCCATTTAATATTTTCAGACCATGGTTGATTGTGGGTAATTAGAACCACAGAAAGCAAAACTGCAGATAAAGAGAGATTATTAACACATATCACTCTTCTCTAAATAAAGGGCATTTGAAATTCTTGCCTCATCTAAAGGAACAGCCAATAAGTAAATTGGTAGCTTTTGGTGTCTTTGGATAAATGGTTCTACCACAGACACTGTTTTAAATAACCTTTTTGGCTTTTGTCCTGTATGTTCATAGGTGGTATATGAATTTCACAAGATAGAAGAGTAACAAAATAGGATTATTATATAGTAGAGTTGCTTTGCAAGGTTCATGTTAAGACCAAGGCTACCATCACACTATAGACAAATTGTGTACCCAAAGGAAGATTTTCACTGTGCCTAAGACATGACTTCATTCTTCTGTTATATATTATATAACAATGGCCATTGCCTTGAATTACAGGACTTTTATATTGTAGAATAAAACATGGAATAAAATGCTAATGCATAGGCATAGGTAATAGGCAGCAGGCATAGGTAATAGACAAGATTTCCACTTGTCAGGAATAACATTGTTTTTGTAAAAATTTGTATATTCATTGTATAGGTTCAAAGCGTTTTTCTATCTGGCATTTCATTTGATCCTTACAATGTGAACTAAAATCCAGGATAAAGTAAAATAAAGTATCTCTTTACCAATAATATTTTCATTTTTATGGTGAAACACAGCTAAAAGTCATTCTGTGTCATGCATTTTTATGAAGAAAAATAATGGTTTTTCTTCTCATATTCAAGAGGGTCATCAAGATCATATGCTTAACATTTAGCTAGTATAGATTTATGCCTGACCTAGGCCATTATAAATGTATGAACTTTTTTTTAAAAAAGTAATTTCTATTTGCAGTTAATCAAATGAGTTATTTCCTTAAGATAGTATCCTAGCAACTTCAGACAGAAGAGGAAGTCCCTGCTGATGTTAGAAAGAGATTTGTTTATCACATATCCAGATCTAACTTCTGAATGTGCTTCAAAGTGTTGCTTTGATCAAACAACTATCAAAACTTTCCTGAACTAACAAGGTTATAAGAATCTTCATTTCACAATTTCTGATTTTGAGATGCTCATAGAGAGAGAGCAGTGGTTATCATTTAAATGAACAGAATTCTTTAAGGAATATTTTAATAAAACTAAATTTCAAATAAATCCAAATAGGTTATCAATAACTGAATATTTAGCTAAAACTTTTCAAATATTATTGGCTTGACAATGAAATAATTAGAAGTTTTCTAACCAGTCTTATACCTTACCTGTCATACTATCTAGCTCCATATCTCAGCACTGACAAATGAAAGCAGTTTGAGCTACTATTATCACCTTCAGTCCTATGGAAGTCCAAATTTGTTTCTTCTAAATCTCTACTTAGATTGGAAGCCAGAATTTAAAAAACAAAAACAAAAAACTAACCCCAGCTAACAAGCATTGAGTCCAGTTCATTCAGGATATTCCATAACTTCAAGTCTCTGTTAAACTAATCGCAGGTAATGTGGTATAAGAAGAGAAACCCTGAATTGGAGATACAGCCTTTCCCCTATAACTTTTAATGCAGAGGTACAAGGGCCATATCTGTGGGTCATATTAGGTCAGAGGAAGGGATAGGTACTCCAATAATTAGTTATAAAGTTGAGTATTGATATCTCAGGAAATTGTCTAAACTAGATCATAAAATAAATAACTGAACATTGAATCTGGCCATAAGGAGATCACATCGACAAGATGTGCATAGAAAAATCTCAGTTTCTTCAAGGTCTATAATTTTCAATACCATAGGATTTTATCTTTCCATGATAAAGATAGTACTTCACATCTTGAATCTTGTAATTCATAACGAATTATTAACAACCAAGAAAAATATAAAAAAAAACAGAAAAAGTTTCAAACTATAAGTTTTTCTCCCTGAATTTCATAGTTAGAAAGAAATATCCTAGGACTATTAAATACTGCTAATTGGTTTTCTGATTACTGTCCCCCTTATTACTACCCATGAACTGGTCACTATTAAAGAAGTAGGTTAGAACAGGAGTAATGCTGATTATCATAGATACCTGGAACAATAATGTTAAGAAGCAAGATGTGGAACAATTAAATCAGGGAGGAAAAAGAATCATTTACCTTTAACCGATACCAAAAACCACGGAAATAATAACATGTAACCTCTAGTAAGTGCTAGGCACTGTATTGAATTCTTTACCTACATTAGCTCAAGTAATTTTCATAATAAATCTAAAAGATAGAAAGTATTACTATGCCTAATTTATAAATGAATAATATGCGGCTAAGAGAGGTTATACAACTTTCCCAGAGTTATCCGAACAGTGACAGAGTTGCAGTTCGACCTCAGTCTCGATCCTCCCAAGCCTGTGGGCTTACATATGACACTACCCAGCCTTCCATCAACCCACTTTCAACCCAGCAATGTCAAATGTCAAATATCTGTAAATAATGTGTTCTTGTTCTAAGAGCCAGCAAATTTTATAAGATTATATTTAGAAAGCAGAAGCAATGCCTCAACTCTCATGTGTCATTTCCTCACATCAGTAATTTCAATTTGGGGGTACATCAGGTGGGATTAGCTGTCTTCTTATAATAGAATCCCCCCGTCCCCAAATAATAATGTTTGCAGCAAGATAGATGTTTCTTTTCCTTAAAGTAGACAAAGTTTAGATGTACAGAGTCCAGAATGATATGGCAATTCTGAGGGAACTAGGGTTCCAAGCTTAATCCTTATGCTTCATAATCTTTAGATTATGGCTTTCATTGTCAACATGGCCTCATGATCCAAGTTGCTGCATAAGCATTAGCCATACAGCTTGAGGCAGGAAGAAGGAAGAGGAGGGAAAGGAAGAAAGAGAAGACGCCCCTCTCCAAAGAGTCCACATGCTTTAAAACTAAAAATGCAAAAACAAACCAAGGGAAAAAAAACCTTCTAGAAACACCAACACCACATCTTGCATTCACATCTCATTGGCCCCCCATAATTTTAAGGAAAATTGAAAAATATAGTGTTTCAGCTGGGCAGACTAGATGCCAACTAACAGGAATGATAAAAAATGAATGGTAATATTGAGTGGAGGGTCAATTGATTCGCTAACATCCTTTCCCATTAAAATATTTTGTAGAAATTTGAAGGAAATTAAGTTGCACCACACCCTTCAAATAATAGCTAATGAAACATCATATTTTACTGGATATTAGCTTAGCGGGTAAAATTACACCCAGCCCTCTTGTGGTAGTGCTTGTGCAAATATTTAATGCTAATTATACAGTAAATTTCAGATCTAGCATTGACATAGGGAGGAGAAGAAAAGAGGATTATTAAATAGAGGTGATAATCACACTGATTTTTATTGCTTTTAAAAGAACTTAAAATTTAATCAGCTCTTCAAGCGTCTCCTTAATTAATTGATGACAAAAGATTAAATATTGAGATAAAATGCCAAGATCTCTAAAGAAAGCTAAGGAAAACTCTGTGTAGCCATTTTATTTTTATCTATTTTTATTATTTATTTATTTATTTAGTTTAGAGACAGAGTCTCACTCTGTTGCCTGGGCTAGAGTGCAGTGTATCATCATCACAGCTCACAGCAACCTTAAACTCCTGGTCTCAGGCAATCCTCCTGCCTCAGCCTCCCAACTAGCTGGGACTACAGGCTTGTGCCACCACACCTGGATAATTTCTCTGGTTTTTGCAGAGACAGGATCACACTCTTGCTCAGGCTGGTCTCAAACTCCTGATTTCAAGCGATCCTACCACCTCGTTCTCCCAGAGTGCTAGAATTACATACGTGAGCCACTGCATCTGGCCTATCTAGCCATTTCAAATACAGTTAAGCACTACTCGAAAACAAGGAAAACGTCTACGAAAATATGCCAAATGTCTTCATTGTTCAAAACTATTGAGCAAATCAGCATAAAACAATTTTAAATTCTTGCAAGATAAAAAAAAATTCTATTAATGATATCATCAAGTAGATGATGGTCATCCTGAGACTGTACTCTCAAATTTCAATAATCTCACTTTTTTAGAGTCATGGGTACAAAGAAAGACTGTTTAAAATCCATTTAGAGTGAATACTCCACAAAGTACAAAGCAGAATTGGAATGGAGAAAAGACCCAGGGATCAGTGCATGTGCTGCATCATACATTTCTCTGTTGATCTCCCTGTCAGGATCGTGTCACGTTAGTAAGAAATGGGGCATTTTCTCATAAAATAACCTGTATTATCACAAAGCAAGATAGGGGACTTGATGCTAAAGAAAATGTGCTTATGACCTAGAACTCCTGAAAACACTGTTGAAAAAGACAACTGGCAAAGAAATTTGCTGAATTTAATTTATGAAGAGAATTAGCAGAACATGAGGCACAGGGTGCTGACTCAATTTCATTTTCAAATTGGAAATAGCAATATTAACATAGTTATTAAGATAAAAACAGCTTGCTCGTATTATTGCAAAGCATTCTAAAAAAATTGATATGATGTTTAATATTAAAATTGTCTGTGCTTTTAAGTTTTTTGGTGATATTTTATATTAATTGATTTCTAAAATGGTTTTATCTTTACTGCCTCAGTTTGCTTATTAGAAATAGCCAAACTAATGGTTTGAAGGAAGCATGTTGCAATTATATGCACAATAAACGAAACCAGTATAAGCTCAGTCTAGACTCAGAGATACCATCTGATGTGACGAGAGCATTGAGTAGTGGGAAGGAACAATGAGTTTTAAGTTAAGATGTGAATCTTGGTGTTTATTAGTATGTAAAATTTCCAAGATAGTTAATCTCTCAAAATTTCAGTAAGCTCATATGGAAAACTATGATAATAATGCTAAGTCTGGCTGTATACATATATCCAACAAAATGCATGGAATATAGCAGATACTCAATAATTGACAGTCATCTGCCCCTCTTCCCTTCCATTACTACCCACAGTAGGATTTCAGTTCTCAGCAAACATGAGACAACCAAGTGATACCTTTTGCCACAAGAAAATAATACATGAGAAACACCCAGTCAAGTTTTCACAACCCAGTCAATGGTTGTGAAAAAAACCATTTAGTGATTCCCTTTACCCAAGACACCATTAAATTATACGATTATATTAAAGTTACATTTTTTAAAAAATCATTTAAATGTACAGCATATTTCTGCTAGAGGGAAAAATACTGAGGAGGAAGCAGAGCAAAGCAAGCCAGAGTTTAGGATCCATGAGAAGGGAAGCAGCCGAACTGTTGAGAAGAATCTCAGGGCATCTCCGGGAGATGCTATAAAGGAAAGAGTCAGACGTACAGCTAAAGACAGAGGGTGTTAGTTGAAGTGTTACATACTCAGCCACTTATCACCCTCAAATCTTCCTTCCTCATCAGAGAATAAGAGGCAGTCAGATACTAAAAAGGGATGGGAAATTTACCCTTTAAAGGAATTCAATGAACCATCTAAGAAGAGTGAAGGCAAGTAGTATGAATGTTGGTGTTCAAGACAAACCCTTCAAACACTGGTATTTTGGCCATGAAAATGGCAAGCTCCCTTCCCATTCATCTTACTGTTATAAACTTACCGATTAACAAACCCACAAAGCTATACAGAACTTACAGAACTCCTAGACCACTTTTCCAATGTCTCATTTTAAAATACTATTAGACAGCCAAGTGACACCTTTATGAGAAAAAAAAGAAAAATCCTGGAGCAAAATAACAATCCAGAAAACAAAAGGAATATGAATTTGTTTACTCAGAGAAAAGTAAAACAATATTGCATCCATAAAACAAGAACTGGTAGTGCTGAAAAAAAGGACAAGTAGATGATAAGAATTCTTCAATAAGAAAATTAAAAATATAGTTACTGGGAGCTGGGTGTACTCAGAGAAAGACACATAATTGGAGCAGCTGCTGAGACCAACCCCTCTCTAGGGCAGTCCCCACTTACCGTGGGATCATAGACCACTCTGTCTTTTGTTGGCCTAAAGTCCTCACAGCCTCAAACAAAAGCAGGGTTTCCCTAGGCTCCATGAGTTCAAGTGGAGATTATGAATCAGTTTGATTTGTAACCTTCATCTTCCTCTCTAACTTTTCTTCAATAAAACTGGAACCAGCCAGCACTCCTCCACAAAACCTCATACCTATTAACACCTTCAAGATACAGATACAGATAAGAGGCACTCCAGGGACATTGGGACCAAGAAGACAACACAAGCCGTAGTAAGAAGTGAATCCTAATGAGCAGTAGATGAAAGCGTGGAGTCGGAGCTGCTGTAGGTTCCACGTGATTGATGGGCATGTGGGGCAGTAGTCTGTCAGTCTGCTCAGCGCTGCAGATCTCACAAGCTGGGAGAGGACGTTATCCAGCTGTTCATAGAGCACTAGTGGAATAAGTGGGTCCCCAGGTTTGGCTCTAGAGCAATTTAACTCTACAAAAAGAAAATCATATGCCAACAGAAACTCACAAACAGAAGGGCACACTGAACCAGAAAATAAGCAAAAAATAACAGGAGAAGCACAGGGAATGGATGACTCTGCAATTGGAGATATATGAGCTAAGGCTTCGTTCATTTCATGTCTGGAAAAATATTTAATGTTTTATATAGATACAGTGTTATCAACAGAGTAGCAGTATCTAATAGTGACTGAAAGGATCTGTCCCTTCCACCCCAAAAAATAAAATTCTTCTGTCTTCAGTTTTGGTCTGATTGCTATCTTAAAGCAGTGTGGTAGATCTTAAAGGAAAGGTTGCATTTGTGGTTTATCACATATAAGTGATTGTCTTCAAGATAAAACATATGGTCTTCTTTGCTGAGACGGAGTTAGCAAGATGGGTGGAGATTTTTATTCCCTTCTTTCCCCTAGTCCCTGTACTTTTCAATGTCTGTTTACATAACTGTGACTCTCATTTGTTTTTCTACTGTAAGAAGGTATCACTCTAAAAAAAGTGATGCCTAAAATAAAACATTTCAATGGGAAATCCAGAATACAAAGTCAAGGATGTATCCTAAAGCGTAGGTCCAAGTATCAACCCAGATTCATTTCAATTAACATGAATTTCAGAAAGAGAAAATGTAGTGGAGCAGACCAGAGTGGGCTAGAAGTCTTGCAGGACTGGAAATCAAACTCCAAAGAGGAGAAGTTGGGTGGAGAAGGGATTGAGACTCTTCGCAGCTCACCAATGAAGAAACTAACTCTACTTCTCTTAGAAAAGACAAAGGATAGGTAAGAAGTCAGCAGTATTTAAGGGGGAAACATCTCTTCATAAAAGCCATAAAAAAGGGTGAAAATGTATCCTCCACTCGTGTGGAAGATTTTTGTTTATTGCTGGTTTTTATTTGTTTAGACACCTACTGAGCACTAAGGGGAAACGACCGAATTAGAATCTCTGAGAATAGGGTATATATCTATCAAAAAATTCTCCTAGCTCATTCTGATGTGCATCCTTAATGAAGCACCTCAGAAAGAAGTGAGAAAGAGATAAAATCAAATTTTATCTGAGTCAAATTTAGACCAATTATTTTGTAATTCACTTAGTATATGGGTCTAATTTCTGAGGATGTTTAAGATGTAATAAGGGAATTTATTGATTCAACAAGGACTGACTTCATACTGTGTGCCACACACTGCCCTAATCCTTTAGTGTGTTCCAGAAAGAAACTAGAGACCCCTGCCCTCCTGAAGCTCATGTATTCCCACCACGGAGACAGGCATGAATAACTGACATGATAAACGTTTTTAAGAGGTTATAAGGTGATAAGTGAGTATTATGGAAAAAAAAAAGAAAAATTGGACAATCTAAAAGGTATTGGGATTGAGTGTCAGCAGGATCAGATCATGTAAGACCTGTAGCCTATTGTAGAACCTTCGCTTTTTCTCTGAGTGAATTGAGGGTCACTGCTGGTAACATAATTTTATGTAAATTTTCAAAGAATCACTCTGTACCTCTGGTTTGAGTTCTGACACGCAAGAACTTAGAAACTGTCATTCCCCTGTTTACAACAAGAAAAAGCTAAACAAAATAAAAGTCAATAACTTTTCTTGGACCCATCAGAGAATCAAGGTTACAGGACAAACTATCACTCTGAATACAAAAATAGGTGAATCCAGAGGAATTCTAAGCCAAGAATTACCCGGAGGGGAATGCCTTTAATGGATTCACCCCTAGACTAGACAGAGCTGAAGAAAGAATCAGTGAGCTTGAAAATATGTCAATAGAAATTTCCAAAAGTGAAATACAAAGATAGAAAGGAATGAAAAAAAATAGAATATTCAACAATTTTGGTACTATTTTAAAAGGTATAGCATATCTAATTTTAAAAATCATTTTGGCTATATGGCTAAGAAAAGACAGCAATTGGGTAAGAGTAAGAGGCCAGAAAACCACTTAGGAGTTGATTTAAGAAATCCAGAAGGAAGATTATGGTGATGTGGATCATAATCTAGCTTTACAGGTAACAGTAGAGCTGGTGAGAAGAGGTCACATTCCAAATGTAGTTTGAAATCTTGGTAACACTTCCTTCTAATACAATGAATAGTTTATTTTTGTGCCATGAGTTACAATTCACACGCATTGTTGGACTTGAATTTTGTAAAATCCCTAAAAATATTTTAAAAAATGCTTTATAGTAGACAAAACTGAGGTTTGTGGAAATGCCAAATGGGATTTTCTAATGCCATACATAACTAGTAGATGTTTGCCTCTGCAATTTTCAAGGCTAATTTTGATCCTTTTGGTAGCCACCAGAGAAAGTATTACTATTTGGAAAAGAGGCTGTACAGGCATAACCAATTTTAGTGTGTCTCCTTTTATTGCACCTCATTGATATTGTGCTTTTTACAAATAGAAGTTTTGTGGCAACCCTGCATCCAGCAAGTTTATTGGTGCCATTTTTCCACCACCGTGTGTTCACTTTGTGTTTCTGTATCACTTTTTGATAATTCTTGCAAAATTACAAAATTTTTCATTATTATTATATTTGCTATGATGATCTGCAATCAGTTACCTTTGATGCTATTATTGGAATTGTTTTGGGACATTGTGAACAATATCCATTGAGACAGAAAACTTAGTTACTGTTGTGTGTTCTGAGTACTCCGACAACTGGCAATTCCCCTGTGTCTCTCCCTCTCCTTAGGCCTCCCTATTCCCTGTGACACAACAATATTGAAATTAGACCAATTAGTAAACCTACAGTGACCTCTAAGTTCTCAAATAAAAGGAAGAGTCACACATCCGTCACTTTCAATCAAAAGCTAGAAATGATTAAGCTTAATAAGAAGGGCATGTTGAAAGCTGAGATAGGCTGAAAGCTAGGCCTCCAGTGACAAACATTTAGACAAGTTATGAAGCAAAGAAGAAGTTCTTGAAAGAAATTAAAAGTGCTACTACAGTGAACATACAATGATAAGAAAGCAGAACAGTCTTACTGCTGATATGGACAAAGTTTTAGTGGTCTGGATAGATCAAACCAGCCACAACAGTCCTTTCAGCCAAAGCCTAATCCAGAGCAAGGCATTAACCCTTTACAATTCTGTGGAGGCTGAGATATGTAAGAAAGTTGCAGAAGAAAAATTGGAAGTTTGCAGAAGTTGTTCCATGAGGTTTAAGGAAAGAAGCGGTCTCTGTAACATAAAAGTGTAAGGTGATGCAGCAGGTGCTAATGTAGAAACTGTAGCAAGCTATCCAGAAGATCTAACTAACATAAGTGATAAAAGCAGCTACACTAAACAAAAGATTTTCAATGTAGACAAAATAGCCTTATATTAAAAGAAGACACCATCTAGGACTTTAATAGCCAGAGAAAAGTAAATGCCTGGCTTCAAAGCTTCAAAGGACAGACTGACTTTCTTGTTAGGGGTTAATGCAGCTGGTGACTTTAAGTTGAAGCAAATGCTCATTTACCACTCCAAAAACCCTAGGGCCCTTAAGAATTATGCTAAATCTAATCTGCCTGTGTTCTATAAATGGAACAACAAAGCCTGGATGACAGCACATCCGTGTACCGCATGGTTTACTGAATATTTTAAGCCCACTGTTGAGAACTGCAGCTCAGAAAAAAAGATTTTTTTCAAAATATTACACCAGTGACAATGCCCCTAGTCATCCAAAACCTCTGGTGGAGATGTACAAAATGATTAATGTTGTTTTCATGGCTGCTAACACAACATCTACTCTACAACCTATAGATCAAGGAGTAATTTTGATTTTCAAGTCTTATTATTTAAGAAATATATTTTGCAAGGCTACAGCTGGCATAGATAGTAATTCCTCTGATGGATCTGGGCAAAGTCAATTGCCCATGAATCCTTCTGGAAAGGATTCACCGTTCTAGAGGCCATTATAAGAGAATTCATGATTCATGGGAGGAGGTCAAAGTATCAACATTAACGGGTGTTTGGGAGAAATTCATTCTAACCCAGATAAATGACTTTGAGGGGTTTGGAGGAAGTAACCGCAGATGTGGTAGAAATAGCAAAAGAACTAGAATTTAGAGGTGGAGCCTGCAGATGTGACTGAATTGCTGCAATCTCATGATAAAACTTGGTGGATGAGGAATTGCTTCTTACGAATGAGCAAAGAAAGTAGTTTCTTGAGATGGAATCTACTCCTGGTGAAGAGGCTATGAACACTGTTAAAATGACAGCAAAGCAGTTAGAATGTTACATAAACTTCACTGATAAAGTCACAGCAAGGTCTGAGAGGTTTGACTTCAATTTTGAAAGAAGTTCTACTGTGAGTAAAATGCTATAAAACAGCATTGCATATTACAGAGAAATATTCCATGAAAGGAAGAGTAAATCTACGTGACAAACTTCATTGTTATCTTTTTTTAAAAAAAATGGCCCCAACTGCCCCAATCTTCAGCAACCACCACCCTGATCAGTCAGCAGCCATCAACATTGAAGCAAGACCCTGCATCAGCAAAAAAATTTTGACTTGCTGAAGTCTCAAATGGTCTTTAGCATTTTTAAGCAATAAAGTACTTTTTAATTAAGGTATGCATATGTTTTAGACATAATGCTATTGCATACTTAGTCTACAGTATAGTATAAATATAACTTTAAATGTACCAGGGGAAACCAAAAACTTTGTGTGACTCACTTTATTGCAATATTTGCTTTATTGCAGTGTTTTGGTATCAAACCTTCAATATCTTCAAGGTATACCTGTACCTATATAACAATAACCACTGTCTTATATCCAAAAGAGTACACTAGTATTAATACAGGAGCATTCTAAATTTTGTTTGAACTGACAAGTCAATTGTGTCTATGTGGAACCATGATTGCCACACATTTCCAAATAGGAACCATTCTTATGGTTCGTTTTACTCTATTAATGATTATAGTACATTCATTAAGGAGAATGTTACAGTGCAGAAAAAGTATGTATTAATAATAGCTTGGTTCCTTTGCACATAGACATAGTCAATGGAAGCATTTATTATCTGTGAATTCATTAACATGAAAATTTTAAATGTGCTAATCATGTTGGATAGTAACTCTGTTATACCTGTTATTAATAATGGAATAATACCTGTTGTTGGCACATTAGTGTAATGCAAGGCAATATGCAGTCACCTCTTATAATAACAACGTCACCTACCCTGTTCATAACTCTTCTCATCCATGGCTCCTAGATGGTTTTACAAACATTAATTAAAACTTACATTACCTCTGTGAGACTGGGAACTGCCGGAGTCATCATCTTGATGCGAGATTAGAGATTAAAGCCATGTTATCAGAAGCACAAAAGCAGTGCTAGGATTAAACCTCATGACAAACATTCAGAATCGAACTTTTAGACAATGTAAGGAATACCTGCATCCTTTATTTGTATACTGTGACAGTTCGTAGCAGATTTCCAGTTTGTGGAAATTGTGCGCACTGATTGCAAAAGTTTCCAACACAAAATGTACTTATTTTGCATATCTTCATCTTAACATTTTCAAAAGTTAAAATTCTTTTAGTAGGTCATCTTCATTGGTATCAGGAGTTTAATCTTTCACAGCCATTTTGAGAAGGCAATCAGGCTTCCAAAATGTTACTCCCAACCCCAAAGATTATATAGCAATTTAGTTACAGGGTCTGGAATCGAACTTCTGATCCTCGAACTTTTCATCTGACTTGCTCTACTGAGCCATGCTGCATCGCACTAAAACAAAGCATGCCAAGAATTTGAATTCTCTTTAGAAGGTCAGCTTTGCCTGAAGATTGCCACTCTTTTTCCCACCATTAAAAAGAAGTAAAAAATAAAAAGTTATGTTCTGAAAAGTTATCTTATATGGTATCCTCCACACTTTAAAGTAAAACTGAGAAAGTTTCAATGCTGTTATCAGATCACATTGAAGAAGCTTCTAATTTTCTTACAAATTGCCTTCTCTTTCATTAAGTGTCTTGTTAAAATTCCTAAAAGGATTTTCATTTTCTTTCTCAATTTTGTACTACTTCCAAAATATCAACATTTAATCTAAGATCATTTTGATTGCTTGTAAACATCAGCATAATCATATGACTTTATCAGGTACAGTTCTACATTGTCAGTCACTCTTTTCAAAGTGAATCTCTCTATATAAAAAAAATCACTTGGTCTCAGGGTTTTTAGCCATCTAGTCTAGCCCTGTAAGGAGGTTTGCATAGGCAGAATGAAGCACCAGTTGAACAATAGAGACACCTAATGTATTTTTTAACTGCACCTTCTTTATGTGGACAAGGGTAAAATGGATTGCCTTTTTATATATTAAAGTGAACAGAGCCCACACTTCAAGATGACGTGGAGCAAATGTAACCTGTACAAACACTTTCAGTATTAAATTGCCATCAATAATTGGGGGTACTAAACATGCCACCAAACAGAGCAGGCTCTTTATACAAAGAAAACTTTAATAATTTCTGGCTCATAATGTTGATATTGATATTTACTTTTTATCAAAAACTCCCTAGTTGGAAGAAATATTAAATTAAATTATTAATTAGATGTAGATTGTGGGTTTCTACATTACACCATCTTACGTACAAATTTTTCAGGACTATGTGAGATGAGAGAGATAAAACTTCATCTATTACTTTGAGTGGTTATTGAATATAAAGGGAACTCTTTCACTGGATTTTTTAAAGAATTATTGAATAGCCCTTGGCTAACTGAATAAAAAAGGAAAGTTATTCACTGCTTTTTCAATATGCATTCAATTTAGCATAAATATTATAAGGATATGAATATGCCCCTTTTAAAGAGATTACATTATTTACTGTAGGATCTATATAATTCTTCTAAAATTCTTTTTTTCCTTAAGAGACAGTGTCTCTCACTCCATAGCCCAGGCTGGAGTGCAGTGGCACAATCAGAGCTCACTGCAGCCCTGAACTCTTAGGCTCAAGTGATCCTTCTGTCTCAGCCTTCTGAATAGCTCGGACTACAGGTGCATGCTGCTGTGCCCAGGCTGGTCTTGAACCCCTGCCCTCAAGAGATCCTCCTGTCTCAGCCTCCAGAGTTGTGAACTTCTAAAACTTTTGAAAGACAACAAAATTTCAAGATATGGCAGAAAAGAGACATGTTATCTGTTGTACTATGAATCCATTCTATTACCTCTTTATTAAAATTTGGGGAAATGACATTGAAATTTCTTAAGTCATAAGGCAAAGAGCTTAATATATTATTTAAACAAGTTATTTATTGCTTTTGTTTATTTAAAGAGATCTTATTTCATCTGAAAAATTAACACATTAAAATAGACTAAGTTTTGGTTAGTAACTTTGGCACCATTTAAAAATATCGAATCATTATTACTGTGCTAGTAGAATCATTAATACTACAGAGGCAAAATACTCGGTTTGAGGAAAAGTACCTGAACTAGATCTTGACTGAGCTCTCATTTTAGCACTGCAGAGTACGGTTGAGAATATTTCACATGTAAAAATTTAGAGCAAGTGTCAATTGTTATCTCCTTGATAACAGAATATTCAGTATTATTTTTGTTGCTCTGAATATTTTAAGCATCATTGCTTTCTAAACTGCCTGTCTGAAAAATCCATCCCAACATAATTAAACAGATTGATCCAAATTGGTAATTGAATTATTACCAATTATTAATATTGTCTATTTGAACTTTGAAGATGTCTACCTTAGACAGAATACTTTGGTTTGACATATTTGGTTGATACTGACTTGTTCATTCCCACTATAGTTAGACAAAGGGAATGCTTGCTTCTCTTGGCCAATTCTAATGCATTAATGTTATCAGTATGAGAAGTAGATTGGTTTCTCTGTTTCCCATCTTGGTAGAATGGTCAGCGATATCATCTGTGGTACATCATCAAGGCATCAGGATATAAATTAAAGAGAGATGTTCAAAGACACAATTTTGCATCATCTGGAAGTTATACCTGATGAGTCAGGAAAACAATCCCCACCCACTGATTATCAGTGTTTAATTTATAAGGAGGATTTGCCAATGTGCATTGAACTTACTCAACTCATTCCATAGCTGATTTCTGCCAAAATCAAACAAGACAAATGAATATTTTAAATACATTTTCTAAACATTTTCAGGTTTGTACCTCAATATCCCCATCCAAAGACCAGAGGTCTAACTTACGTATCAATAAGGATAATGTAAAATAAATTAAGGAATTGATAAAAAGTCTACTTGTTTTAGTCTTTCATTTCTCCCTATTTCCCACCTTTAAGATGAAAATAGTAATTATCATGCTTCCTGATTTTGTAGGAAACTTGGAGAACTTAACCCACTTTAAGAACAGTATCAGTCACCTATTATTTGTAAGATTTATTCACTGAGCACATACTTCATGGAATAATAGATAGCTTCATGATATGACAATTAAAAAATATTTCTCTATTTTATAAAGTGTCAGAAATCTCAGTCCCATGGCTACTGATGAAACCCTGCTGAGACAAAATGTATGATTTATAACATCTCCATGAAACATTTTTCTATGGCCTCATCCCTTGTATAATGGAATAGTCACTACTGAATTTTCAAGACACATTCCCCACCAGCTAAGAGAACTTAGTCACTCTATCTGAAATATTAGTAGCTACCAACAGCTAATTTGGACAAATAAACTAGCCTTAGAAATGAATGATTACAATAGTATGAACTCTGTAATATTACATCTGAATGATATTTCTTTGTTTAAGCTTTCTTAAAATAATCATATAGATATAAAACACCCAATGATCTACACATACATATTAACACTGAAATGTAGAGGAGCTAACCAGGGAAGCAAAGCCTATTGCCCATTTCTTTCTAACACGTACTTGTGAACTATCTCTACTTAAGTAAATAATGGTTCCTGATCGGTGATCATAACTTTCACTTTCTTGCTTATATGTGTATTTAGTTTCTAATTGCCAATATCAGCTCTCGAAACTTCAAAATCTGAAACCTCTGAGGTAGTTTCCGTTTAAGAAAGATTTGATAATATTTGTCCTAACCATGAGTTCTTTCTCATCTTTCATTCCGTTTCTGAGAAAGTAAGGTTTCTCATTAACATTTTGAGCCAGATAATTCTATGGGGTTTCTTTTGTTTGGGGGAGTTTTGATTTTGGGGGGTTTTTTGAGGGGAAAGGGCATAAAGTGGAGTGTCATATGCTATATAAGATGTTTAATAGCATTCCTGGCCTCAACCTATAGTAGTACTCCCTTCCCTTTGTGACAGCCAAAATTCTCTCCAGACATTTCCACATATGCCAGGGGTGGGGATGAAGGACACCAGTAGAGCAGAAATTATCCTGGTTGAGGATCACTGTGATAAAACTTTTAGCTGCTTTTTAACTATAGCCCTATCAGTTCATTCCCACCACAATCCCCTGATTTTAGCCTAAAAGCCTAACTTATTTAGGTTACAGCATCATTTTTTCTTATCTGTTCAAGCTCCTACTCACTGTCTTCTTTCAGAATTATAATAGCAATTTTTTTCATCAGAAAAAAAAATCTCGATAAGTATAAAATGCTTAAATGTGTTCATATATTTTAGCCAAGAAATTTTAATTCTTTAAATATATCCTATGAAAATAAATAGACATTGAAATGTGTGTGCAACCAGTACAGATTTTGATGGAAATAAGTTGGAAACAACACAATTCTCCAACAATATGGAAGGGGCTAGATAAACTATTTTTGAGATTAAAATCACCAGAATGGAACTTCTCAAGCCATCGATGTACTGTGCGTTCATTAGCCACATCCTTCCCAAACACTTCGTTGATATTTCGAGCTACCTGTGCTGCATGGATTCCATGACAGAACTCATATTCAAAAATAACACAAATGTTTGACTTATCCATGGTCTCACAAAAATTGCTCTAAAAAAAGTTTGATAGAGAATCACAAGCCAAAACGTGAATTTGCAAGACTGAGGATGTACCTTCACAATAAAAATAAAACAAGAAGCACAAAAGGAAATGTCAGAGATATCAACTGTCAAACTTAGCACTTAAGGAAATCAGACAATTCATACTTAATAACCTAATATGATCCATACATATTGGGGAAGGCTATGCAGCAATGTTTTTTTAAATGTTAAAGAGTAATATTTATGGCAAGAAAAGTTTTGGAATCTTTTGTGAAAATCCCACATAACAGCATGGACATTGCAGTCCCATTAGCAAACTATAAAATATACATAGAAAAAATTTTGGAAGTACAGACACCAAATTATGGACAACAGATAGCTTGGAGATATAGATATGGAGTGATTTTTGCCATTTTCCTTTGGGGTTTTCTGCTTTATACATTAGTAATGTGTTACTTTTATAAGAAGCAAAAAGGGTTAATTTAGTCATTTTCAGCTATTAAAATGAGTTAAAACTTCTGCATGGCTATATGACATGGATTTCTCCAAATTCTTAGAACTACACTAAAATGGGTGAATTTTACTATATGTCAACTATTTGGATACAATTATGAATCCTGCATGCACCACATCAATTCAGGTTATATTCTGCACCACAAGCTTCTTAATTTAGTAAGAAATATTGTTATTTGCCATGATTCTGAGGTCTACCAAACTTGGTATTTGTAACTTTACGGCAAAAAATATATATATTAATTTTTAATGTAGAACTTTTAAATTTAATTTTAAGAGCATTCATGACAATACCAGATATTTTACTTTTAACAGTATTCCTAAAATCTTTACTTTGGCTCTATGAATTGAATGAGAGAAAAAAGGGACCATTATTGGAGTTGACTAATTTTCTATTGAAGCATCTAATGATACTGATATAAAATTGGCATCATTTAACTACATCAGAAGTTCTGCTAACAGAACAAAAACAGTAACAGTTTTCACTTCGATTCTCAAAGATGCATGAGAAAATCTGTATGTGAAAATAAGCAAAGCTAATTTAGGACTCATCTGGTTTAAGTAAAATTCATGCTTCAAAGAATTATGTGTATATACACTTTTTGCAGCTGCTTGGGTTAAATCATTGCTCTGGTGTCTTCTGAAAGGGACTACTAACTTTGGGAGTAGATGCCGATGCTTCTTCAGCAGGTAATGGTCTTCTAGTTTGTATAAGGTCAGTGATATCACCATAGCCCCAGTGCCAGATGGTGAATTTTCACAAACATTTTGTAAAAGTTACACATTCATTATTAATAGAAATTTAGCATTGAATTTATCCTTAAATATGTACTTTCATTTGTTAAGCTCATTGCTGGAAAAAAAAATCTGGGGTTTTTTGCAAGATAAACATGCAATAGAGAAAATTAAAGCAAATAGTTTTAGATTCACAACATAATATAAATGATAAAATGATCTTTACAAAGATGTTTAACAGGGCCAAGATTAGGGTGAGGTGGATGAAGAATTCCATCAGACACAAAATTTAGAGGGAACCAAAAATGACAGTAATCAAGATAAATAATGTTTAAATGCAATATTTTTTTAAAAAAATCAAAATTAATGCAAAAAATGATGAGCAAAATACAAATTTTAAAATAAAGACAGTCTGTTTTTGTTTTAGGACCCTGTATTCTTATACAAGGTGAACAATTTGGTCATGATTTCCCTGCCTGCCCCATGGGGCTGTGGCACCCTCTGATGGGCAAGCTTTTGACAGCTGATAGTGACAAGCAAACAGAGTGGGCAACATGGAGCTTTATGTATAGTATTTTTTTAAATTATAGAGCTTATGTACTGAATGATCAATATCAAAATTTTCAAAATTCTAAAATATAATGTCTATATTCCATACTAGTAGGCTTCTAGTGCAAAGCAATTTGGTTGTTATTTCTAATAAGAAATAGTTTTTGAAGCAGTACACATGTACAAATTCTTAATGAATCTGAAAATATTTCTACTATAAACAAAAGTAGCAGATCCTCATTTCATGGTTCTTAAAGAATATAAAAAAGTACAATTATAGATGTTGAAATTGTCCCATTTAGTAATAAGATGAAGTGCTATTTTCAATGAACATTTCTTATAGTAAAACTGTATTTGTGAAGCACTGTCCTCAAAACTGCCACTTAATTATATGTGAAATCTAATCAGGTCACTTATTTAAGGAAAAAGTCTATAGGATTCCATTAAACACTAAGCCAAGAAACAATTGAATTCTGGAGTTTATTTATTCTTCTATCAGTATAGGAAGTTATCTAGAAATATTACTTCAATTAGAGTTCTTTGTATTAGCTTTTCTTGTTCTTTCAATGTTAAAATTGTTATATCTGAATAATTTAAAGAAATTTTTCACAAAGCCAAATAATTGCTATTTTCCTATGGTCTGTTTTTCTTGGATTAAAAATTCTGTTAGGTCAATTATAAGTAAAATATCAATAGGGAGATAAGAGCTAGCATAAAGCCATCATGTTCCACGGACTGCACAGATTAGATGCAAATTAACTCAAAGATAGGAAAAAAATGGGTCTCCCAACCTTCACATGTTATCTCTCCTCCACCACACCTCCAAGAAAACCCTTCCAAGTAATGTCAAATAATCAATAAGTTTGGCTTTAGTAGGCAAGAGTTGCCTCTAAGAAAGTCAATGAACCCCCTCCTTCATAATTGTTTTATTTCTCATCCTTGCATGATTAGACCATGTAAAAAGAGCACTTTAAGCTTGTTTAAAACAGTACCCTTCAAATCTCGTCCTATCAGTTCTGTGGCAGTTCAGTCAATATTAGATAGCATCAAAAATCTATTTCCTGTCCCTGACAAAAGGAGATCCATAAGATTATCTATTCTGAATGGCAAATGCAAACTCCATACTATCTCAAGTTGCCAACAACACTTTTTTTTTTACCTTCAAACATTATTAGAACTGTGGTCAAAGCCAGGTTCTTTTAATTACATAAAACTTTAATTTTTAATTATGATTGAAAGATAGTGAGAAGGTAAGCCACCAAATCACCTCAAAGTCAATGAAGTGCTCAGTTTGTTTTCTGCTGGGTGTTTTCATTCATATTAACCAGTTGTAGACACAGTCGTTAAAATAAATTTCCTTCAAATGACCATCAAAAATTAAACAGAGGGTGCCAGTGAGATTCTGAGAATAGTGTATGCACAATTGTCAGACACAGTTTATCAGGGAAAAGAAATACAAATCTCAGCAGCTTTCCATTTCCTTTCAAGAAAAAAATTAAAATATAGAAACTCGTCACTATCTTTTATAGAAATAGCCAAGGCACACATGCCTAAAATCTATGTGTTAAGTCAAGGTTTCTGCTCATCTTCATTTCTGAAAATAGAAAATAAATATTGTGGAAAGTTTTGGAAAAAAGCAGAAAAAATAACAGTGGATTGCTAGCACTTAGCACTTGCTATGTATCAGGCAGTGTAGTAAGTGTGTTAGCTCATTTAATACTTAAAACAGCCTTTCATGGTTGGCACTTTTATTATTACCATTTTTAAGATGTAGAAATTGATATAATAAGCACCATATGTGGGATTCAAACCTAGACAACCTGGCCCCAGGATCTGTCTAGAATGAAAAAATTCACTCATAATCCCATGCCTCAGAGAACAGACTTTATCTATTTTCACCGATTTATTACTTCCAATGTGTTTTCAAATCAATTTATAATGGTTGAAAACAATACAAGATAGAAGATGTCAATTTTATTGAGAAAAATATGCCAAAAAGTATGTTTTGTTCACTTCATGAATTGGTGCATAGATTTTATTACAACCTACTTTTTTGTATAAAAATACTGAGGCTGAAAACACTCTAAACTCAATATATAAAAATATTAATAAATGTAGCTTTATTTATTGTCCTAGACTCCCCAGATCCTAACAAAAGCAGGGAAAAAAGGAAACTATCAATTTAAGGTAATTATATATCATTTTGTTTAAAAATAATCTCTTTTTTAAATGTTTATTCAATTCTAAGTTCATGGTCTGTGATCTATTCCTCACCATTTTGGTTTTCTTTCCAGCCCCTTTTGCTTTCCCAAGCTAGTGATTTTGCAAACAGAAGCTTCTGTATGCTCAACCTTAAGAAATTAGAAGAGGAGCCCAGGACCAAGTACTATCCTCCTGTGCCCTCCCCAGCCCCAGTCCCCATCTCTGAGCTTGTGGCTCTACTCTAAATGTTTGGAATAAATTTAGTCTGGTCTCTCTCCAATGTACTGTGTTGGTTCCTGGGGAGCTCACCCATCTCAAGTGATAATGCCCCTGCCTCAGCAGTAACAGCTCCTGCAGAAACTTTGATTCTAGCTACCACTCCCATGCTCTTCCCAGTTCAGCAGGGCCACATTACAATCTCTTCTACAGGTTCTCTTTGTCCCTCTCTGAAGCAATCTTCTACCCCAAGTCCCACAATTGACTCTCTTGGCTCCCTTCATGACTTCAATGGTGGTATATTGATAACTTTGGGATACTTTATGGGACCTACATAGTCTTTGAGGAATTAGGTTGTATTAAATCAGTCCCAACAATCCATAAACCTCCATCTACCAGCCTGCACTATGCTGGGTTTCTCTGGAGGGTCTTACAAATTCTCTAAGAAACATGAGCAATGCATGTTCATTGAAAGTTTTCTATCAGACTCATCTGGTATAATTGTAAGTCCTCAAACACCTACCCCTTACCCCAGAGAGCTGTACCTTTTGAAAGAACTAAAATTTTCAAATCTTACATACAAACACACACACAGAAGCATGCACACACAGACATGCTCACATTCAGCCACAAAATAACTCTCTATATTCTCTTCCTGTCTGGTGAGAGTTTTTCCAGATCAACAGTTCTCCAACTTCATAAAGCTCAGAATCACATGGAGGGCTTATTAAAGCACAGATTACTAGACCCCAATCCCGCAGTTTCTAATCCAGTATGTCTGGGGAAGAGACTAAGGATATGCATGTCTAGCAAGTTCCCACATTAATATGGGTGCTGCTGTTCAGGGGACCTTACTTAGGAAATCACTGTTCTGGGCCTTGTTGCTCAAAGTGCAGTCCATGGACCAATGGGTGCAATGTCATTGAGGTATGTTTTAGAAATTCAGAGTCTTAGGACCCACCCAGAGCTACAGAATCAGAACCTGCATTGAAAGAAGATCCTCAGGTGAATGCATATTGAAGTTTGAGGAACACTGCTTTAGGTGATATTTCCTTCATCCTTATTTTATGATCTTTGATACTACCCTCCATTTATGGACAATAAATTTCATGTGTTAGCTTGTATGTGGACATAGCTAAAGGTAAAAGGAGAAAATACATTTCAAAAACATATTACCAATTCATAAAATAAACTGATTTTCAAAATTTTTGTTAATCAAAATTTTTTCTCCAAAATTAACTATGAAATATTGCTTCCTATTTTAAGGGAATTAAATTTTGGTACATACTCAAATTGAACAACAAAGGGGACACAACCTATTAAAATCTATGAGATTCAGCAGCAGCAGTCATAAGGGGATAATTCATAGCCTTAAATGCCTACATTAAAAAGACAAAAAGATCACAAATTAACAATCTAATTACACATCTCAAAGAACTAGAAAAGGAAGAGCAAACCATACCCAAAGCCAGCAGAAAAAAAGAAGTAACTAAGGTCAGATCAGATCTAAACAAAATGGAAAACAAAAGAACAATACAGAAGATCAATGAAACAAAAAGTTGGTTCTTTGAAAAGAGAAGCAAAATTGATAGACCTCTTGCTAGATTAACCATAAAAAGAAGAGAAAGGACCCAAATAAGCTCAATCAGAAATGAAAAGGAAGTAGTACAACTGACCACAGAAATACAAAATATCATTTGTAAATACTATGAAAATCTCTACACACATAAACTAGAAAATGTAGAGGAAATGGACAAATTCCTGGAAACACACAAGCTCCAAGACTCAGTCAGGAAGAAACAGAACTCCTGAACAGATGAATAATGAGCAAGAATATTGAAGCAGTAATATCTTTCAACAACAACAAAAAGTCCCAGACCAAATGGATTCACAGCTGAATTCTACAAGACCTACAAAGAAGAACTGATACCCATACTGCAGAAATTATTCCATAACATCAAGAAGGATATAATCCTCCATAACTCATTCCATGAAGCCAAGATCACCTTGATCCCAAAGCCATGAAAGGACACACACCAAAAAAAAAAAAAAAAGAAAAAAGAAAAGAAAAGAAAAAGGAAAAAAAATTAAAAAAGAAAAGAAAACTATTCCAATGTCCCTTATGAATATTGATGCAAAAATCCTCAATAAAATACTAGCAAACTGAATTCAACAGCACATCAAAAAATAATCTACCATGACAAAGTGGGCTTCATCCCAGGGATACAAGAAGGGTTCAACATACAGAAATCCATAAATACGATTCACCAAATAAACAGAAACAAAAACAAAGACTTTGTGATCATCTAAATAGATACAGAAAAAGTATTCAGCAAAATTGAGCACCCTTTCACAATAAAAATCCTCAACAAATTAGGCATAGAATAAATATATCTCAAAATCATAAAAGCCATATATGGCAAACCCACAGCCAACATCATACCGAATGAGGAAAAGTTGAAAGCATTCCCTGTAAGTCTGGAACAAAACAAGGGTGCCCACTGTCACTGCTTCTATTCAACATACTGCTGGAAGTCCTGGCCAGAGCAATCAGGCAGGAGAAAGAAATAAAGATTATCCGAATCAGGAGAGAGGAGGTCAAACTGTCACTTTTTGCTGATGATATGATCTTATATCTAGAAAATCCCAAAGACCAAGAGACACCTTGATAAATAAATTCAGCAAAGTCTCAGGATACAAAATCAATATACACAAATCACTAGCATTTCTATACACCAATAACAGTCAAGCTGAGAGTAAGATCAAAGACTCATCATTTGTAATGGCTACAAAGAAGATAAAATACCTAGGAATATACTTAATCAAGGAGGTGAAAGATGGCTACAAAGAGAACTATGAAATCCTGAGGAAAGAAATAACAGATGACACAAACAAATAGAAAAACAACCATGCTCACAGATTCCTAGAATCAACATTGTTAAAATGTCCATACTACCCAAAGTGATTTACAGATTTAGTGAAATCCCCATCAAAATACCAATGCCATATTTTTCAAAAATCTAGAAAAAAGAATTCTACACTTCATTTGGAAGCAGAAAAGAGCCTGAATAGCCAAAACAATCTTGAGCGAAAAGAACAAATTTGGAAGCATCACATTATCATACTTCAAACTACACTACAAGAGTATAGTAACTAGAAACAACATGGTATTGGCATAAAAAGAGAGACAATGGAACAGAACAGAGAACCCAGATATAAAGCCATCCACATACAGCCAACTGATCTTTGACAAAGCAGACAACAATACACAGTGGGGAAAATAAGTCCTATTCAATAAATGGTGCTGGGAAATTTGATAGCCACTTGCAGAAGAAGGAAACAGCATCCGCATCTCTCATCACGCACAATTAATAGAAGTTAATTCAAGATGTATAAAAGATTTAAATATAAGATATGAAACCATAAGAATTCTAGGATAAAATGTAGAAAAAACTCTTCTACATATCAGCCTAGGCAAAGAATTTATGACTAAGATGCCAATGGCAATTATAGCAGCAACAAAAATAAATAAATGGGACTTCATTAAATTATAAAGTTTCTGTGCAACTAAGGAAACAATCAACAGAGCAAATAGACAACCTACAAAATGAGAAAAAATATTTGCAAGCTATACATCCAATAAAGAGCTAATAACCAGAATCTACAAAAAACTCAATCAAATCAGCAAGAAAAAATCAAACAAGCCCATTAAAATGTGGGCAAAAACATGAACAGAAGCTTTTCAAAAGAAGATAGACAAATGGTCAATAAACATGAAAAAATGCTCAACATCACTAATCATCAGGGAAATGCAAATTAAAACCACAGTGAGATATCACTTTACCCCTACTAAAATGGCTTTTATTAAAAAGTCCCAAAACAGTAGATGCTGGCATGGACGTAGAGAGAAAGGAACACTTTCACACTGCTAGTGGGACTGAAAATTAGTACAATTTCTATGGAAACAGTATGGAGAAACCTCAAAGAACTAAAAGTAGACCTACCGTTTGATCCAGCAATCCCACTTCTGGGTATGTTTTCTTTTTCCAAAGGAAAAGAAGCCATTATATTAAAAAGATACCTGTACTCAAATGTTTATTATAGCACAATTCACAATTGCAAAGATGTGGAATCAACCCAAGTGCCCATCAATTAATGAGTGGATTAACAAAATATGGTATATGTATGCCATGGAGTACTACTCAGCCATAAAATGGATGAATTAATGCCTTTTGCAACAATTTGGATGGAACTGGAAATCATTTCCTAAGTGAAGTATCTCAATAATGGACAAACTAACACCACATATACTCACTGTTAAATTGGAACTAACCAATGAGCATGTATGTGCACAGACAGAAGTAAAACTCAGTGGAAATCAAGCAGGGTGAGAAGGGGATGTGTGAAAATCTATCTAACGGGTACAATGAACACTATCTGGGTTTTGTGATCATACTTATAGCCATGACTCAAGCATTACAAAAGCGATCCATGTACCCAAATCATGTGTACCCCCTTAATATTTTGAAAAAAAAAAGCCTCAGTACAAAAATGGAACCTCTGATATGTGTTTTGTTTTATTAAGTCTTTTAAGTAAAATGTTTAGTTTTCTTTATATTGATCCACACTGTATGTATATTTTTTATTGAGTTTGTTTTAGATAGTTTATTTTCCAGTTTGCTATTTGGTTGGATATTTTTCCATTATGTTTCCTACCATTCATTATTAGTATATGATTATTGCTTTTTACCACCATTGTTTTTGTTGTTTAAACAGTCATTTTGTAACAAACACTTAATCTTATGCATTCCAAAGTATCCTGTTCCTTATTCAAAAATCCATGTATACTATTCCTAAAAGCATTTTGTTTAATCAGAGCCATCTTTAAAAAAAGAAAAAGGTAAGAATACAGATTTTTTTTATTTTAAAGAACTATCTCTAAGATTGAACATTTCTATTCTTTTTGTTTCTATGTTCTAATTTGTTAAGTTTTGATTTTAACTTTATTATTTCTCTCCTGCTGCTTTTGGGGTGATATTTCTAATTTATCTAGTACTAATGGTATAACTTACTTTTTTTATTCACTTGATTTATCTTTTCTTGTTCTTTAACTTTTAAACATCCTATATATCCTTTATTTAAAATATGGTAAAAGCATTGCAAATACTGATTAATCAAATTTGAGACTTTTTAAAAACATTTATGATGGAATTTCAGTATGTTCACATTTATTATCTAGGCTGCTAAACCTGTTATTATATTCCCATCTCAGTTTTCACTTTTTTAAACATTTACTTAATTCCTTAAATTTTCTCCATTTTATAAAAAATGGAATATATTTAGTTATTCAAAAATTCTGTGTATTTATTTGAAATAACAATTACTTTCCATTTTAAAAAAACCTTACTTCTCTAATTATCAGTGTTAATAATATAAATTTTTCTGATTATCAGTGTTAATAATATAATCACATCTGTTAATTTGGACCTATGGTATAGAAGAAAATCAACTTTCTTTTATTTCAGATCACTTCCTGATTTTTGTCACATAATTGAACATTTTAGCGAATTTGATTAAAATTTGTTTTAACTGTGTTCTTTTAATAATAAAAGTAGAAAAATATAATAATTATAAATTTTAGATGTTAAAAAACAGTTGATAATGCTTATTCTATTAATGTAGATTAACAGATCTAACCAAAATTATATAACAAAATTGGAAGATAGGGGCAGGAGAACTGGACATTATTATTTTGGAACCAGTAGAATCATGGGGAAAGAAAGCTAAATCCACATCATCATCTCTATGAAAAATCAATTCATTATTTCTGAAACTGTAAAAATGAAGAAGTAGAAATATCAATGTGAACAGATCTACTTACAGATATGTATGCAATGCCAGAAAAAAAAATTTTAAAAATATAAAGGAGAGAGTCATGGGAAAAGAGAAAAAGAACTTATACATATCATGACAAATATTTTTAGGACCATTTTACTTTTTAAATAATATATATACATTACTTTATTTTTTAAAAATAAAAATTAAATTAAAAATAAATAAATTCCACAGCTTATTGCAGTAGAAATACCCAACTGGTGCTGCTGTCACTAGATTCTCTTTTAGAGAGTCAGTATATCCACTCCTTTATTAGCTATTTTTAACAAATGCTAACATTTCTTCCTGCTTTTTTATAATACATTTTTATTTAAAGAGTATCTCCATCTTGAGTACTATGTTCACTTTATTTAATGCTGACAAATATTTCATAAGCATCTTGTTGCTATTTATTTGTTTGACTTTCTGCTTACTAAGGAGCCATGAAAGGAAGTCTCTCCAAGCCTAGAATTATACCAGAGGAAGCTCTCCGTGATTGCTCTCATTTTCCAGCTTGTTGTTTTAGAATTCTCCTCACAGATGTTAAGCCAGAAGTTTGACCAATATAAGTTTATATCATTATTTCAGTAATTTGGTAGTCTGTGGGAAGAGGGGAGATCACAGGCTCTGAGAATTCACGGCACTGGAAACCGATTTCCACACTATTTCTTCTCCAGTGAAGCCACCATATTGGAGGACAGTTTTCTTCTGGTTTGGTTCAATTTCTATGCTTTGGGCAGCATCAGTTGTGCTTCTGACTGCACTTTTTCTGACGCTGTTGTCCACCTTTTTAGAAACCTCCATCTGCTGCTGACTTTCTGGTTGTGGTGTTCGGTGTGAAAAACTTGGGGCTTATGACTAATGCTTTCGTGTTGTTTATCTACAGAGAAAAGGGTTCCCAAATTTGCCTCCAGACTTCACTTGTGTTGAATCACACCTGACTCTTGCATCTTTTTCAAAATAGAAATAGTGAAGAGGAGCTGCTAATTAATCCTAACAGACTTCTGTTTTAGTCGTCTTGGGCTGCTCTAACAAATATACCAGGGAATGGGTGGCTTAACCAACACACGTTTAATTCTTCCAAGTGTGAAAGCTGGAAAGTCCAAGATGAAGTCCCAGTGTCTGGTGAGGGCCTGTTTTCTGACTGATAAATAGCCACCTTCTCACTGTATCTTCTCATTAGGGAAGGGCAGGGTCCTCTTCTGTCTCTTCTTCTAAGGGCACTAATCCCATCATGAGGGCTCCACACTCATCGCCTAACTGACTCCCAAAGGCACCATTTCCAAATACCATCATATGGGGAAACGGGATTTCAATATATGAATTTTGGAGGAACACAAACATTTAGTCCATAGCTATTTTCTTTGATTAGAGAGGATCTCAGTCCTTTCTAATAAAAGTCATTTATTTAATGGTACACAGGATTCCAAAAATCACCATTAACTACAGAGTAAAAAGGTTGTTAAGATATGACAACTAAAAATATTCCCCCAGCCCTTCCCTGGCTTCTCAGAGGCAAAGATTCTTACATTTGGGGTCAGCTCCTGAGTTAACTTTGTCATGCAAAATCTGAGTAAGGGGATGAAGTGAAGAAAAAAATGAAAGCAAAACAAAAATGACAAGATTGATTTATTTCTCTAAAAGAAACGAGATTAGCTAGTGAGTCACAAAAAGAGCCACATGACTTGGGTGTCAGAGAAGCTTTCAGGGTTGGGATTTGGGAGTATAGAAGAGAGTTTTAAGGGATGACTGACTTCACTGGGGAGGATATAAAGTGTGTCAGTTACAGGGAGGAAGGATTTTACATTAATAGCTGTGATGGGCTGAATGAGGCCCCTCAAAAGACATGTCCATGTCCTAATCTCTGTGACTGTTACCTGATTTAGAAAAAGGGTCTTTGTAGATCTGATTAAATAAAGGAATTTGAGATGAGAAGACCATCTTGGATTATCCTGGCGGGCCCTAAATGCCATCCCGACCAGTGTCTTTATAAGAAAAAATCAGAGAGAGATTAGACAACACACAGAGGAGAAGACAGTGTGAACATAGAGGCAGAGACAGGAGTAATTCGGCCTCAAGCCAAGGAACACCTGCAGCCACCAGAAGGTAGAAGAATCGACGAACAGGCTCTCTTCTAGAGCCTCCAGAGGGAGTTCTGCACTGTTGACCCCTTGATTCCAGACTTCTGGCTCGGAGAGAATTGAATTTCTGTTGCTTTTAGCTACCCAGTTTGTGGTAATTTGATAAAGCAGACCCCCAAAACTAATACAGTAATGCATTCCTACCTTTGACAATTCTCAAGGGATCAGGTAAGAATTTGAAGTATTTTTAATTATACTTTAGCTACCAAACTGTATTTCTTTAAATACTGTTTAAGAATGGAGCCATGCAAAGTGATTGAGTCAGGGTACAGGATCACAACTAACATTAACTGAGTGTTTCCTACATGCAGGGACTTCTCTGGATACTGTACATACGTACATTCTCTTCCTCACAAAAGAAGTAACTGAGGCTTAGGAAGTTTGGACAACTTACCAAAGATCAGAAACCAAATGATCAAAGGTAGAGCTGAAATTAAAATCACGGTCTTCTGAATTTGAAACCCAAGCTCTTAGTGGCTAAGAGGCAATACTGCTTCTCATTCCAATTTGCAGCTGAGGGAGTAGTTAGATGCTTATGTGCTTGACCCCTTCTTATCTAAATATCCTCTTCCCTTTTATCAATTAAGATATTAAAATGGTATTTTAGTTTTTATGAAAATTTACCTAAAGTTACACACTGATACCCCATAGACACAGCTTAGGGGAAATAAATGCCTCTGCTACCTGAGATCTTCACTGTTATTAGAAGTACCCAGTTAAAGCCTGCCCTTTCCAACCATGTGTAGTTCCCTAACTCTGAGAAAGCTCCCCCCTCTCCTCTTGATCTAATAACTCTTAAGAATTACCCGAGGTTCTCTCAGACCCTCTCTTATTAACTCTGTTTTTTACCTTTATAACACTTATGAAATAATGTTTTAGGATGAACATTATTGTCTAAACCAGAAAATTATTGAAACTAAAAGGGAACCCTGTTGATTAATTACTCAGGGACAAAAGGCTTAAATTAGATTGTCCTGGGAAAACTGGGATGTGCAGTCACTCTAGTTATTTATTTAGTGGGTTGAATATTTTGGCCCCGTCTTCCCTCAGGGACTGTAAGACCTGGAGGATAGAGACCTGATTTATTTCTGCTCCTCACTTTATCACCTCTGCCTAGAACAGTGTCTGGCACTCAGTGAACACCCAGTAAATACTTGATGAATGAGTAAATCAAACTTGATAATGTAAGGTTCTTTACATGGTGGTGAAAGGAATGACTGATATAGTACAAGGTAAAAATTCTTTAAGATTCCTAAGTACCTATCCTGAAAATATACTGAAATTATTAAGTGATTTAAATTGTTGAAAATAACTTATGCCAAGGCATACTCAACACATCCAAATCAGGCTAGCACCAACTCACATGGGGCTGTTTTAGCCCAGTGAGGCAGGTACTTCTATGCTTGGGCACAATACAACCACAAACCCTTGCGATGGCAAGTCAGACTTTCTTCTCATCCAAGTTGATCTTGTTCCTAGAACCACAGGCTGAGTCACCTGTAATATGTAGTCCAATTTATTATAGCACTATATGCTAAGAATCCTGTAGCTTAGAATTCTGTAAAACATTAAAATAAATTTATTTAATTATTAAAATTTGGAAGGCCATGGAAATTATTTTTAATCTATGATCTTGCTGAAAGATCATTCTATTGCATGATTCCTAGTAAACTGGTAAATAATTTTAAGACCCTTCTCTGTAAAAGCCAGTACTTCTATGGAAGCCCTACTGTGCTACTTTGTCATGTTCAGAAAGACTTACGCCAGTTTTCTTAATATAAACAGATGATATCCAAGTTTTATTTTAGAAAAGAATGACTGTAAGGGGCCCTTCTACTTCCTAGACTATTACTTAGAAGCAGAAATAGGTTGAATTTGTGTCTTATTAACCAAATTCCAAATTTTAGCCTTCTTAACTTGTCTGAGCTGCTTGAAGGCATAATGGGCACTACATAAATAGATGTACAGATTGTCTTGACTGTAGGCTTATAATTGGGCAATTAATAAGAACGAAGTGCCAGTGTGCACTTTTCCTGAGAAAATATGATAAGGGTGGCACAGAAAACCTGGCATCCTTACGGTCCCATTATCGGCTCCAGAAAAAATCTTAGCTGAATTGAAGCAGAAAAACAATTTACCACATCACCAGTTGAAACAGGATGTTCCAGCTCATCCAAAGTCTACTTACTATACATTTGACTGTCTCCTCCAAGAGGCTTAGAAATCATTCATGGTCAGGTAACCAGTTATCCAAAGATAGGCCAACAAGCACAATGTAGGCAAGGAAGATGCTTGTACTGATTTAGCTCCCACCTATCATGGTTGAGCTGCTCAACCTCTAAGGGAGTAAAAAGATAAGAAATAAGCTATATAGACCAGAAACTTAGTTTATACTTCAGAAGAGAGAGGACCCAAGCCATGAAAAATCCTAATTAAATAAAGGATGCTCTCTGTATGTATCTCACTCTCTCAGAATCTCTTTTCTCCTAAAACACAAATAAATAAAATATCTTTTCTCTGAAAATTTAACACATTAAAGTATCTATGGCACACACCTTTGGATGTTGTTCTTTAAAAATATCTGTCTATGATTTTATGAATTTCAAGACATTATATGTCTGTGCTGGATAACATCCTTAATCCTAATAGGACTGAAAGAATGTTGGAGTTTAAATGTTGAAACAAAAGGAAGTAGGATTAAAACACTTGGTCTTTACTTGAAAGGCTCTCTGAAGGGGTTGATCAATGGAAAGATATTCAAGTATGGAAATCAATCCATCTGTCAGGAGAGTTTCACCCTTGTCCTTTAGAAAAGGTTAATAAGAATTTATTATTAATAAGCTTGAACTTACGGTTCCAAATGAAATATGAGTAATAGTAGTAAGCCAGGTACATCACTTAAGAAGTAAAGTAATGGCGTTAGGTTATTCCTGGGGCAGCAAATGACAATTACCTCATCCTAGTGCAACTCGAAAGTGAGAAATACTTTCCTTACCAGATGTAAGAAGTCAAACCACAGTTTCTCAACGATAGCGTGAAGTACTCAGTTTTTCTACCTTATCAGCGGGCCGCTATGCTCATGGAGAGCAATAGACCAGCATCTAAGACTCTCATGGTGTGGCCACTTGGATGTGCCATGGCCAGATGATGAGTCAAAATTTATAGTCTGGCCTTATTGCAAACAAATCATCTTGGTTTTTCTCAAAAAGTATATTTTTCTGCATACTCTTTAAGGTTAATATGGATTTATAGAATAGAAAGAGTACATTCTGCTGAGATCTAATCTTATATTAATTACTTCATTCCTGTCCAAATCATGTACCTTTAAAACCACGTCATCCTAATGTCATCATATATGATATAAGGTTCTGTACTATTTAAATTACATACCTATTATATTGCTACTCATCACTTTTTTTTAAGTAATCAATATGATGATTTCAGACTAAGGATTTGCTGATGAATATGAATTTTATCTCTTCTTTCTTCCCCAACTACACTTTGTAGAGTTATTCATCACCATTGTAACAGAGGCTATAACATTCCGGAAGAGAAATAGTCCCTAGAAGTTACAAATCAAATAATAAGCATCTCACAAACTTTTAAGCACCGTCTATTTAGAGAATTAAGATTTACTAACATTAAGTTATATTCTTCCCCACTGAGCTTCTTTACTACTAAGGAGAAATCATATTTTGAAAATAGCTTTTCTTAAATTAAAAATAAGACTTTCTCCTTAGGACAAAAAACATGAGTGATTAATCTATTTTAACTTGCTTCTTCAGAAAGTCAATAAAAAATGAAAGTATTCATGGAGAGAAAACTGGCCATACATGATAGTACAGACCTTTTGTATTTAAAACACATAGATAGCATTTTCTAAAAATAGATATGTAAATTTTACAATATTATTCTATCATTGTGTACAGAATTACAAGGTCATGTTTTCATTTTTGATTAGTCAAAAAGTAAGTCTAATTTCCCATGCCTACATCAGATCAGTTAGTGTGTCTGAAATGTTGACTTCCCAAGGTTTCTAAAACAATAGTATAACTACCTACTGCCATCTCTAAATAAGGCCTCCAAATCACACCTGCTATGATGGAGCAGAGTCATACTAGGTTATATGGCTGCCCTACTCAGCACCAGAATGCCTAAAAGACCAATTCGGGTTTTTTCCAGCTTTATTAAGGTATAATTGACAAATAAAAATTGTATATATTTATGGTGTACAATGTAATATTTTAATATACGTATATGTATCCAAACATGAGATGATTAAATCAAACTAATTAATATCTCATTGCACATACTTAGAATTTTTTGTGGTGAGAACATTTAATACTAGTTTTTAAGTAAATTTGAAGTATAGGATACATTTTTTTATTTTTTAGAGACAGGGTCTTGCTCTGTTGTCCAGGCTGGAGTGCAATGGTGTGATCATAAGCTCACTGTAACCAAATACATCATTATTAACTGTGGTCACCATGCTATACAAGATAGCTCCAGAACTTATTTATAGTTTCTAACTGAAACTTTGTGTCCTTTGAACAACATTTCCCCAACCACTCCTCTACTCAGCCCCTGGTAACCACCATGCTTCTGTAAGTTCAACTTTTTTAGTCACATATAAGTGAAGTCGTACAGCATTTGTCCTTATGTGTCTGGCTTATTTCACTTAGCATAATGTTCTTCAGGTTTACCTATGTTGTCACAAATGACAGAATTTCCTTCTCTTTTAAGGCTGAATGATATTCCTCTCTCTGTGTGTGTGTGTGTGTGTGTGTGTGTGTGTGCGCGCGTGTGTGTGTCTGTTAAACATTTCTCTTTCCATTCATCCATCACTAGACACTTAGGTTGATTCCATATCTTGGCTATTGTGAATAGAGCTGCAAGCAAAATGGGAGTGGAAATACCTCTTCAAAATACTGATTTCATTTCCTTTGGATATACATCCAAAACTGGGATTCCTAGATCATATGGAAGTTCAAGTTCTAATTTTTTGAGGAACCACCATACTGTTTTCTGTAACAGCTATACTAATGTATTATACATTCTCACCAACAGTGTACAAGAGTTCCCTGCCTAAAAGAGTAATTTTAAGAGAAAGAATGTAATTAGAATGATTGCCCAACTTTTTCAAAAGGACCGTCAAGGCTTGCATCTCATCAAACCTTCGTTCCTTCCTTATTTGTTTCAGTCACCGTAAGAAGTGAAAACCTTCCAGCTCATCCCTCATTCACAAACAGGTCTGTGTAGAATCTAAACTGACCCAATTCCTGCCCTTCGACATCTTTCAGACTCTACCACTGGGCTACATTGTATTCTTAACCTCTTCTCTAAACTTTCCTTCACCTTCATAACTAAACCCTGCTATCCATGAAAAATTTATTTGCCCTCAGCCCCCAAATCATGACTCTTTTTTTCTCCCATATTCCCATACTATGTGACCCAGAAGTTTTCCTCCTTGTTCTTTTTCTTCCAAATAATTGGCATTTTATTTTTCCTTAAAAGCTTCAACTTCCTTGCAGGGCATTCCATCAACCCTGCACCGCCAAACACACTCACACACATACACACACACACTCTACTACTAGTCTTCCTTGTTGTGCTCCTATAATGATCCCTGGTCACTGACCCTCATTTTTTTAAAATTTTGACACCTATACTACTATCTTACTCTGTTTGTTATCATCCCTATAAGATTACCTACCTAGCTCCTCACTTCTAGCACTCAAAATATTCTACCCCATCTCAGCCAATATTTTCCATCAATAAGAGCACTACCAGCAAAAGTTCAATTTCTAGTACCCACTTTCTGACCAAAAACCTCCCATCTTTCCAGTTTACTTATTTTAGCTCTCTCATATCCATCTGTATCCCCAATGGTACCTCCAATTTCTTGACAATTCTTTGTGATTTAGCTTTCCATTGCTACTATAACAAATTACCCCAACCTAGTAGCTTAAAATAGCATTCATTTATTATCTCAGAATTTCTCTAGGTCAGAAATCCAGGCACAGTGTGGCTCAATTAGTCCTCTGCTTAGAGTTTCACAACACCCAAATCAAGGTGCTTTCCTTCCTGAATGTTGTGGGGATGATTCCACTTCCAAGTTTATTCAAGTTGCTGGTAAAATTCAGTTCCATGCAATTCTAAGACTTAGATCCCCATTTCCTTGCTAGCTGTCAGCAGGGGTTGCTCTCAGTTTCTGGAAACCACATTCATTGGCTGGTGACCTACTTTCTCCATCTTCAAAGCCAGAAACCACAGGTCAATCCCTTTTGTGTGTCAGATCTCCCTGACGTCCCTTCTATATCCTGTCTCCTCTGCTTCCAGCCAGAGAAGATTCTCCACTTTTAAAGGTTCATATGATTAGATCGGACTCACCCAGATAATCCAGGAAAATTTCCCCATTCAAGGTCTATGACTGTTAACATACCTGCAAAGTCTCTTTTGCTACATAACATAAAATGTCCATGGTTCTGAGGATTAGGACCTGTCTTTGGGAGGCCTTTCTTACGTTCTCCATTTTACTTTTTACTGCCCATAACCCCCCTCATCTCCTCTCCCTTCCCTTACTCAGTTTAGATTTCATAAAACATAATTATATCTCCCTGTTTGTAAAATTCTTTCATCACTTTATTCCTTTTCTTCTTTTTTGCCTAGAAAAATCCTAATCCTGGTTAAACACAACTTTACCCAATTCCACACCCATATCCAACAAACTGAGTATTGTTGGAGAAAAACATACCAGGATCCATAGCATAAATTCCATTTTAGTTAATGTCTGCCCGCAACCCTCTATGGATCTGTTGTAAATTTGGTTTTCTTCTCTTCAAGCCAACTATTTTACATATTCTCCACTCCCTTCAAACCTCCGACACTCCCATCCTCAATTCCTTATTAGAGACGATCTTGTTTTTAATTTCACTGAACAAATAAAGACAGTCATTCATTCATTTCATCATTGCATTTAATCTACAGCCTGCATATTTTACTTACACTATAGTGGACGGATTTTCTCTTCTCCTTCCCTTCTCTTCTCTAAAAATGACCCCTCCACTAATGTGCTGTTTCAAATACTCATTTTTCAATACTAGTTTTTCAAGGAAATAGCTTCCAAAGTTATCAGTCCTTTCCCCACATCCTCAAGTTTCTCCATGTATCTATATCATCCCAGTCATAATACAAGCCTGGTGTATTATCTCCCATCTTAATGATATCTTCCTCTAAAAACCCCAATTTTGTTACCATTTATAGAAAATATTCTCAAAAGAGCTTTCTATACTTGCTATTACATATCTTCTTCCTCACCTCTCCTGAATTCACTGTAATCATGATGTTGTCCCTTTTCTTTCATTGAAATAACTGTTTTCTTGATCACTGGTGATCTCCATCTTGATAAATCCAATGCGAAATTCTCTGTTTTCACCACCCCCTACTTCTTGACAGCAGCTGACACTGACCATTGTCTCTTTTTTGAAATACTTTGTTCATTCAACTTCTAATGCACCACTTCCCACAGTTTTCCTTTGACACCACACTTACTAATCTTCTTTATTCTCATGTCATGGATTCTTCTCTTCTTCTCAGCTTCTAATTATTAGAGTGTCCCACATCTCAGCAATCCGGCTCTTCTTCTCTATAGACTAATTCTCTAATTGATCTCATTCGATCTCATGATTCAAAATAACATCTACATGTGATGACTCCCAAGTCTCCAGGCCCATATCTTCCCTAACTGAGCATCCAGTCATCCCTTCCCCTCTCTGCTGAGATCTAATTGACATTTCAAACTTAACAAAACCAAAACCAAACTCTTGACTTTACCCCATGTGTCGGGGATCACGAGTAGTTCCCAAATACCCGTTATCTCTTTTCCTTTAATAAAAATGTCTCCAATTTTCAACAGGGCTTATGGCTACTTGGAATGAAGACTACATTTCTTAGCCTTCCTTGCAGTTAGATGTGGTCATGTAACTACGGTTGGGCCAATGGGATGTAAGTAGAAACATCATGTAAAACTTATGGAAAGCACCATGCACAACATCTGGAATGTGTCCTCAGAGAAAAGGAGGAAACTTCATTGCCCCTGGCCATGCCAACCCTCAAAAGATAGCACATTTCTTCCCAGATGGGAACTTTATGACTGGATTATACCGCCACCTAGAGGGGAAATTATGCTTGAACATAGTCTCTTGATTTAATAGTCAAACTTTCCTTGACATGGTGAGAAAGTTGACGATTTTTCATTCAATTGTGTCCCTTACCTCCCTTCAGTCATCAATAACCCATTAACCTGGCTCAAACATAAAACTCATTCTGGTGAAAAAAAAAATCTAAAATGAGAATTTCAAGCAAAAATAGAACCACGATCCCACTTTTCATTCAGTGCCCACCCATTTCCTGTCAGCCTATCATCTGTAAACACCTCAGAGAGTTCGCCAGGTGTAAAGCACTGGTTTGGACCCAGCAGCCCCTTACCTCAGTGAGTATCCTGAAGTGGCTAAGCAAGGAAAGAAATCCATCAAACCTGAGGTTTCTAAGAGCATGTGTGTGCCCCATCCATCTGCGGACATAGTTGTGAGGTAAGGGGCTGTAAGAGTAAAGGGAAAATTTCTCCTTTTCCTTCAGTTTCACTGAAAAATAAACTCACAAAGGCAGATTAATCGAAAAAAAGGCATACAAACTTATTTTACTAGTATACACGGGAATCCTCAGAATGAAGATCCAAAGATACAGGGGAATTGTCCATTTTATGGATAGTCATGTACAAATATGATGGGACAAGAAAGGTGTGGTCTAATGCTAATAACCTGAGTGGGGAAACCCAGCAAGGCCTTTCTGTTTAAGTCCTTTAGATTCCTGTTGGCACCTCTGAGTATGCATTCCTTCCTTCTGTGTATGGGGCAGGACCCTCTCTGGAATGGGACTTTTATGACCTACCATCAAGCAAGGTAGGTCAGATAATTTCTTTATGATCCTAGAAAATTTCTTTTTTACCCAGAAAAGTGAAAGGGAAAGTTAGAGTAATATTGTTAGGTTTTATGGTTGGCTTTGTGGAGAAGGAGTTCTGGTTTCTATGACCCATCTTGGGGGAGAGGGATTCTGATTTCTATGGCTAGCCTCGGAGGAGAAAAGGAGTGAGAGGCAGGAGGGCAAGAGAAGGTCTGAGAAAAATTATTGTTCCTGAGGCCTTCATTTTGGGATATTGTTGTTTCAAGTCCCAATAAGACTAAACAATTCCTGGATGCTCAAACAAGCTGTCATGCATATTATTCTCATGTGTCTATAAATTGAACATTCCACAGTAACTCTTCTGCATCTCTGGGGCACTGCTGCAAACTGGATATCTTTCTTTATGGACCCATTTGAAGGTCTAACTGGCCATGTTATCTTTTTCTGGTAGTAATTTTAGTAGTAGTATAGCATTCTGTATGAGCATTACTATATGCTAACTTTATCCTTCCCATCATTATTTTGCTTTGCTGTTTTTATATTGCTCATTCCCTTGATTAGTTATTATATCTTTTTGTATGACTGTTTTATTTGTAGACCACCTAAAATTCTTTGTGGGATAGTGCTGGGATGATTATACAATAAAATAAAAATCTGGTGTCTGAAATGAATTAACAGGACTTTTAAAGGACTCAGCAAGAAGCAGGGGCGCAGATTCAGGACTGATGGTCTATTTTTAGGTGACAACTTGGCACTTCTTTACCACAAAAGTAAGATTCTAATTTCAGGAATCTCAAATCCTTTGCTTAAATTTTAATTGATTATGCATGGTTATTCTTTTATATTAATCTCTGCTTTTTAAATGTGTTTTAAGACAGCTGACTGATTTCACCATTGTGACAGAGACCTGCTATCTGGAATAGGCAGTTCATAAACCAATCACTTCTGGGCTTTTCAGGCCATCAGCAGTCATGTTCTCATATAGAAAAGCAAACATGCCCTACCAAAGTCTTTCTTAAGTAAAGGACGAAATTATTCAGAACAGATGAGGTTCGGTTGGAATAAAATTGGCATAAACAGAGAAATCAGGAAGGCAATGAAATTTAAGCTGGAAGGATATGAGGTGATACTGTCCTGTTATTAGTTAGATAAAGCACAGAATTTATTGAAAAGAAACTACGCAACAAATGTTAGCATTCTATTTCCCTTATATTCTGACTTATTAGTGAGAGTGGACATTTTACACCTTCGAGGGTGATTCTTAAGCACTACGTGAATGAAAAGAAATGTGAACAACTGAAAGGACTACCTGTGACTCCTTTTCCCTGAAACCTGATGTTATCAAAGAGAAAATCTTAACACAGAACTGTCATCCACCATTCTTTTCCTTTTATCTTTGTATCATCATATCCAGTCACAATTTTCACACATTTCAAAGATTACATATTAGTATTTTTACACCTTTCAGATATTAGAAAGTCAAGCATGGGGTCTACATTTTGCACGCACTCTGCTAACTGATATGGAAGAGCAGCAGTACAATCATGACCTCATTCATATGGTAATTTCTTACACCATACAGACACTTCCCAGGGCAGCTCAAAATCCACTAACTCAAAATAATTATTAAATGAAAATACAGCTGTAGGTACATCATTTATTCAGAAAGCAGGATCTCTTAATGAATGTAGTGCCTTAGGTAGGTGATTTAAAAAGATTTAACTCTTTAAGTGAAATATCTCTGCCTGCCGTAAACAATAATTTATACCATGTGGTGGTTTTATATTATGTTGATTTAGCTAGGCTAAACTACATTTCCCAGAATTCCCAGAACTGTATATTTCCCACGAGGGTAGGCCACAGGGAGACTCCTGTGGAAGATTTAGACGGTCCAAGTGAAGAGCAGCCATTGTGTAGCTCATCCCCGATGTTGTTCATTGGATGGCTCACCTTGTTGATGTGAGGCAGCAGTTGAGCCTGCAAGTACTGTGCCTTCTTCTTCTGTATCACCCACTAGATTCTCCAACTCCTGGGCCAGGTGTGCGTGTTTAGTTCCTTGACAAAGGGCCCCAGCTTCTGCAGGACGCCTGTACTACCAAAGTCAGAAACAACAAGAACTGACACGTATTTCAATCCATCTTCATGGACTCTAGCTTGTACTTGCTCTCAGTCACCCCCACTGTACATCCATCTTCTTTCACAACTGCTTGCCTTATAGACTTCAAGCTCCAGGATTAAGACAGGAAAACAAAGACCTGATAGAAATTGCTTAGTCAGCTCTAACAATTGTGTAGGATCAAATTTCTATAAAAAACCCAAATTCCTTAATATGTATGTATGTACATCTTCTAGGGGTTTTGCTTCTCTCATTGAACCCTGACTGATATACCAGAATATCCACCATATATTTTCACCTATATACATGTCACTAAAATTAACACCTCTCTCTAATCTCATAGGACACTATATAGGGTCAGCTAGCCTGGAGAGAGGGGAATAACCTCATTTATTTTCAGAGGCAAAGCACAAAGGCAATTACTTTTTGGTTCTGAAATATTTAAGTGCCTCATTTTCTCCTTTCAACTCTTATACAATATCCCAGTCCTAATGGTCTGGTGACCATTTAAACTTCCAACAACTCCCTGTTTAACTTTGGACTGTGAACACTCCCTCAATTTTGGCTTCTCTTTACTCCTGTCCTGGCCCCACAGAGATATCACCAGGATAGCTCCATTGTTCCTCCAGGTAAAGAAAGGAAATGATCTGCACAGTAAGAAACTTCACCTTTTGAGATAATTAGATACATAAATATTCATCAAGTTATAATACTTAAGATTTTTCTATTGTACTGTATCTAAGTTATATCTCAATTTTTAAAAGAGGAAATCCATATTTTATGTTCCAGTAAACACGTACTTACTTACGTGTTCCAGTAAACAAGTACTTACCACAGTACGTACTTTAATGGACTACCTTGGAACACGGTCAGGAAAAAAGAGCCCAGATCACAGTTTTGCATAAATTAGGTCTATCAGTATATTTGCTCTTTATACATGACACAAAGAAAATAACCATATCATTGTTTTTTCCAAACATCATGACATCATTGACTTCTTAAAAAATCAGTGTGTGCTCATAAAAAGAATAAATTCAAACAATCTAGGAAATTGCTTAAAAGGAGGAAATGCCACCACCCAGCAATAATCAACATTTGGGAAACTTCATTCTAGTTATCTCTCAGGGGCTTTGCAACAAAATGCACACCACCAGAAAAATAGCTAGCTAAGTAACTTGATAATGAGATAAATAAAACAGTAACTGAGCTCTTGCCACAGCTACATAAAGAGCACTGGCTTTGCTTCAGTTCAAATCCCCACATTCTCAAGTAAATTGAGAAAATTAAATAATCTTTCTGTGTCTCAGTTTTCTCATAAGTAAAATTGAGATACAAGTAGAATCTTTCTTATAGGGTTGTTGAAAAGATGAAATAATTATTAGATGCAAAGCATATATACTAAATAAATGTTAATTATTATTTTGGATATAGAGGTATTCTATTCTATAAGGATTTTATAGAGGAAAAAGAAAGTGAAGAACTAGCTTATCTATGTTTCTTTAATGCTACTCCCTAAAGATCTCTATAACCAAGAAGAAAATTGTTAAAAGATATCAATATCTTGTAGTTCTTTTTGGATATGTTTCTTTGTAGATAGTATTACTGACAGCTTGTTCATAATAACAAAGGGAGTAAAGAAAAACACTTACATTTATTAGTTACATTATTTTTCTTATTTTATCAAGATTTATGACTTTTTTCTTTTTTGTATTAACAATTCCTTCACTTACATGTGGTTTTATATGTAAGTAGATTCAACAGAATAATGCATCAGTCATTCTATTGCTACTTCTGCATTTTGGGTTCTTTATTTAGATTCATCTCTTGAGAAGTTGAATTTCAATTCATTTACTTATTCTAGCATAATTTTGGGATTCCATAATACCTGAGTTCTTCCACATTTAAGAATGCCTTCCTATTGCCTTAATTCTAAAATAAATACTTAGCTGAATATAAATAACATTCTTTGATCTCCTCTAGAATCTTCAGATATTCTTCCATTGTCTCTGACACTGACTTCTGGGGAGAAAACTGAAAATAGCTATTATCAGAGAAATTTTCCTTTATAACTATACCTACATTTTCTGGTTCATTTGTTGGTGTCTACTTCAGGAATACCAATTATCCTTATATTTTATCTTCTTGTCTGTCTTTTATAACTATCTCTACCCTTGGAATGCTGTGTTTGCTTTTTATTTCTTCTCCTTATGACCATCTTTCATGTTTGTCAATAATTGCATTTAAGCTATTCACTCTATTTTTCTGTTTCTAGCTTATCTGTCAGATCTGAGTGGAGTGTGATGTTGTTGTCTTTATTTTATTTTCCTGTTCTTCAATCTTGCTTTGCTTCCCGTTACATTGTTTAATATTCAGTTCTTGTTTTACAGAATTTGATTTTGTATCTTAGAGGATTTTCTTTTGTTTCTTGGGTTTTCTTATAGATTGGGTTATTTTCTCTTGAATTGTGATGTCTCTTATTTTTTTGATTTTTGTGATAGTGTCCCTATATCAATACTTCAATCAGTGAGACTTTGTAGCTCCTCCTAAGAAGAGATGAAATCTATTTCCCATCCCTTAACTTCAGTCAAGCCTTATGGCTTTTTTAGCCAAAATAAATATGGTATATTTGTTCAAAGACTAGTCCTCAAGAAAATTTGTACAGATCTGTCAGCTAATGGACCCAACTGCAGATCCTGAAGCAGCCTTGTGACCCAGCTCCCTGTCTGCTCTATCACCAGCCCAGAGTCAGTCCTGCCTGAACAGGGACCTGGTGGGTGGCCCAGTGTACAGGCCTGCCAACCTCAGTCCCAACTGTGGATCCAGCCCTATGAGCTGGCTTACTCTACTCTCAATCCTACTCACCTAGGGACCCAGCAATGCCCATCTGTGTCCCTACTAACAGACCCACCTACCTCCCTCCTGGATGTAGACACTGAAATTAGTCTATGGACTGACTATGGACCCTGAAGTGTCCTTGAGACTTAATTCCAACTCCACACCCTACTCTGTAGCAGTCCAGGGGCAGTTCTGCCTGCCCAGGGAACTTGCAGGACACAGGCCTGTCCAAGCTCCTTGGTGGCAGCCCTGCAGATTTTGGTCCTAACTGTGGACCCTAAAGCAGCCTTGTGTAATCTGGCTCCAGCTCCACTATTCCATAGTCCCAGAGGAAGTCCTATCCACCTGAGGACCCAGTAGGAACCACACCCTGTAACAGGTCTGCCAATTTCAAACCCACTTGCAGATCTGGAAACAGCCACATGATCTGGCTTTAGCTCCAATTGACTGAGATGACAGAGGCAGTCCCTGGACTCTAGAGACCTAGCTGGAGAAAGTCTTCTGCTAAAACCAATTTATAAAAATATAAAGAGGTGTTTGTTTCGTCAAATGCATGGATATCAATGCAATACTCTCATGCATATACAGTCAACTAACCTTCAACAAAGGCACCAAGAATGCACAATGGGCAAAGGATAGTCTCTTTAATAAATGGTGCTGAGAAAACTAGATTTCCACATGCAAAAGAAGGAAATTGGACCCTTATCTTACACCAAACACAAAAATCAATTCAAAATAGATTAAATACTTAAATATAAGACCTAAAACCACAAAATACCTGGAAGAAAACATAGGGGAAAAGGTCCTTGACCTTGGTTTTGGCAATGATTTTTTTAGATAGGAGACCAAAAGCACAAAAGCAAGAGACCAAAGCAACAAAAGCAAAAATAAACAAGTGAGACTACAGTTATGTGTTGCTTAAAGAAAGGGATATGTTCTGAGAAATGTGTTGTTAGGCAATTTCTTCATAGTACAAATATAGAGTGTACATATGCAAACCTATTAATAGAGGGTATAGCCTATTACACATCTAGGATGTATGGTATAGCCTATTGCTCCAGGCTACAAATCTGTATAGTATGTTACTGTTCTGAATACTATAGGTAATTGTAATACAGTGCTAAGTATTTGTATATCTAAACATAGAAAAGGTACAGTAAAAATATGGTATAAAACATTTTAGAAAAAGGTACAGCTGTGTAGGGCAGCTCTGTTATAATCTTATGGGACCACCACAATATAGCAACCTGTCATTGATCAAAATGTTTTTACACAACATGACTGTATGTCAAACTAAAAGTTTCTGCACATCAAAGGAAACAACCAACAAAAGGAAAAGGCAACCTACAGAATGGGAGAAAGTATTTCAACCACATATCTGATAAGAGATTAATACTGAAATATATAAGGAACTCATATAAATCAATAGCAAAAAAAAAAAAAAACAAAAACAAAAAAACAGCCCAAGTTAAAAAATGGGCAAAGGACTTGAATAGACATTTATCAAAAGAAGACATACAAATGGCCAGTAGATATATAAAAAAGTAGTCAACATCACTAATCATCAGGGAAAAGCAAATCAAAACTACAATAAGATATCACTTCACAGTTGCTAAGATGACTTATCAAAAAGATAAGAAGTAACAAATGCTGGTAAGGATGTGGAGAAAAGGAACCCTTGAACAATGCTGGTAGGAAAGTAAATTAGTACAGCCATTTCGGAAAACAGTATGGATGTTCTTCAGAAAAATCAAAAATAGAACTATCATATGATCCAACAAAGCTTCCTTGGGTACATATCCAAAGGAAATGAAAATATTAATAGTATGTTAAAGAGATATCTGCACGCCCAGTTAGTCATATATGTAACACATTACACAAGGTTATGCACAATAACATTGCATTTCATTCTTTTTATTTTTCTTTTTTCTTTTTTTTGAAACAGAGTCTCACTCTGTTGCTTGGGCTAGAGTGCCGTAGCATCAGCCTAGCTCACATGCAACCTCAAACTTCTGGGCTCAAGTGATCCTCCTGCCTCAGCCTCCTGAGTAGCTGGGACTATAGGTGTGCGCCACCATGCCTGGGTAATTTTTTCTATTTTTAGTTGGCTGGCTAATTTCTTTCTATTTTTAGTAGAGATGGGATCTCCCTCTTGCTGACACTGATCTTGATCTCTTGAGCTCAAGCAATCCTTCCGCCTCAGCCTCCCAGAGAGCTACCATTACAAGTGTGAGCCACCACTCTAGCCTCCATTATTTTTCTAAGAAGTTAAAGCCCAGGAGCATAAAACACTTGGTAAGTCTGAAAAGGTGAATCTGTCATTTCAATTGTATAGTTATTCCTGCCCTAAAGATTGTTACCACTTACCAGATTGTGGAAAAGACCTATGATTTCTAACTAGGTGACTGATAACACTTAAAACAAGTGTTCGCTGTCAGAGAGGTCTAAAATGCACACAAAATTAGGAAGCCAACCTGAGGCATAAGGGATCCTTAAGCCTGCTTGGATCTTTTTTCTTTATTCTCCCAGCCAGAACCCTTCATGATGAATAACATGTTCTCTGCTGCCTAATGCTTACTGTGCTTCCTTTGTCCTCTTGCTTAAAAGGCCTTTATGTTGGAGAACCCCTAACATTCTGACTTCTTTTCTTCTTCTCAAAGCAAGGCTTTGGGAGACACTCACTTTCAGCTGGAGGGGTTTTATTAATATATTTGCAGTTTATTTTGTGGTTAAGGATGTGGTAAGTTGGTGACCTCCTTTCTCCTGTCTGCTATATAGAGTTCATTTAATTTAGCTTTTTCATGTAAAACTGATATGAACTAGGAGAGAGCAGAGAATGATTAAAGAGCTCTGCTGGGAACCCACTAGTTAGAATCTCTGAATGTTTGTAGAACTTTACAAATCATAAGGAGAAAGACTTTAAAGGGAACCCTGAAGAGAAGCATCAAAAGCTTCCTCTTTTTGGCCTCTCTTTCAATGATTTTTGACTATTATGTTTCATAGGTTTCTATGATAAAGTGATTAAATTGGGAAGAATTTTGGGAAACTAATACAACATAGACATGATCTACTACGTAAGTTATCTGTGAAGTTGTCCTCTTCAAATCAGACCTGAGTTGTCACATTGCCCGTTCTCATGTTGTCTCGGTTGCACAGCGTACAAATTATTCTTAGGACCTTAGAGAAGTTTTCATAAAAGAGAAGACAGGGTGATAGTGTAAGGGTAAGATTCAGGGGCTTACACCCCAATCCGTGCGTTATTTCTAAAACTTGAATCATTGTTTGCTGTAACAATAATGATCATCTTAATTAAGGAATAAATGTATTCCCATCATAATCATTGAAAAGAGTTAGGAAAAAACACAAAAGTGTCATCAATGAAAGAATTTTCCATTTATTCATCTTTATTGTTCAATATATTACTTAACTGAAAAGGTAGTTATAGGGAGACATCGGTTAGTTTTGCATATTCGGCCTCTACAACCCTCTGATTTTGCTATATATAGAGACTCATTTTTACTTTTTACATACAGTGTGGTAGATTGTTGCTTAGGATACCTCACCCTTTGTCCTGGATAAGGGGCTGTCGTTACAATGCCCAAGCCTCCCCTCCCCCAAACTCAGAATTTAAATCATAGGCATAATGGCATAAAGACTGCTGGCTTTCATTATCCAAATTATGAAATTATGAAGAATGTTTCACCTGGGGAGTTTTAAAAACTATTGTTGGCTGTGTCCACCTAAGCGTATCCTGATTTAAGTGGTCTAAGTGTAGCCTGAGCATCAGGGCTTTTCAAGGTTGCCCAGGCTATAAGTTCAGTGAGAACAAAGAACCACTGCTCTAGGTCAAAAGAGACCCCTGTTAGTTCCTCCTACCACGATCTGTGAAGATGCTTGCCTGATTCATGTCTCTTCACTGGATGGTTCTTCAGCTTTTTATTTTTACTACTGTGAATACTATATTATTCCAATAAACATTGCCTACATTAGCCAAAGTCAGTTTCTGTTACTTGCAACCAAGTAGCTTTAGTTGTTACAGTGTTGAAAATTGAGTATAAAATGTTAACGTTTTGAGAAATATCTTACCAATAATTCTTCCATTCCTCTAAAGGGAAACTCTCCTCTCCCACTCACAAGGACCACCATGAATGATTGAGCAAAGTATTCACTGCCTGGGGCTACTAGCCAAGAAGGGAGTGGGTACTGTAATTCAGCCTACACTCTTTTTGCCAAGCCATGTACCTGGCATGGGATTCATCTGCCCAGAGGAAAATATACTTCTAAAACAAAATTTTACACAAAGGAACCATCTGCTTTTTAAGCCTTAAGCCCATAGAACTAGCCTACAAAAAACGGTGTCTCTTTCTAATTTGTACAATGAAGATATATGGCTAGTGGCCCTGACTGTCCACTTTCTAACATGATCAATCATTTTTTTTCTCCTTTAACCTTCAACACTTAGAATATTTAATCCACCTAAAGACCCTTTCTCTCTCACTTTCAAAATCTACTTCCTGACCACATTTTTTTTCAAATAACTCTCAACAGGTAATAAGATAACTTTTTGTATTATTCACATATGTACTTCAAGACTTAGATATAAACATTTCTATATGTCTACAGAGCATTTTGATTCACATGAAGGGGGAAGTGTCTCTTCTGATCATAGTGCTAGAGGTTGTGGAATCAAGAACTAAATAGATTAAGAGTCGTAAGACCTACCTACTGACGTAAAGTGGTGTTGGTATGTTGGGTGTTTTCCCTACCCCATACAAAATGATTAATAAAGAAAAATGAGGTACTGATTTACTTGTCTTAAAAAGTATTAAAATTTTTCACTGAATTCAGACAGTTCTTAAAAGAAATAGAATGTATTAACACAGATTTTTGCTTTCAAATGATTTGGACAGTTTCAACATATTTAGTCAATTGGAAGCTCTGAGTTTGAATATAGTCTCCCAATGATGAGTTTCTCAAAGCGAATCCCTAAGCAACCTCATAATGAAAACTAACAGAAGATTCTCAACCATAATATCTATTGCCTACCTAGCCATGATCCAGGATGTGCAACTTTTCTTAAGTAGATCAGAGATTGATGATTATCAGCTTCTGCTTGTGTTTGATTTATATCACTTGCACACAGAATTTTATTCATCACTTCTACATGGGAGCAATTTTCCTTTTACGGTTTCACATGGCCAACTAAGGTTTTCTTTTAGCTTGGTTTATTTGATTTGAGTTTATATTTTATTAATCTCTCAGGATAAAACTTTAACAGACTACACCAGTTTTAAAAGATGGCTGTAGATTACTAAACAATTTTTTAAAAAAAGTTTTACATACAAAAGCACCCAATGGTGTCTGTTATTTGAGGAGATCAACATGAAATGAAAAATGTGATCTTTTCAGTTTAATGTTAATTAAGTCTTACAAAAAGTTCATAGACATCTGAGGGAAAAACACATCTACCAAAAGAATAGTCTTTACATAAAATATACTGGAGATATAAGGTGAAAATAAGTGAATTCATGAATTTAAACCTTGGACTAGCCCTGCAATTTTATACAACCCTGTGGGGAAGTCGTTAAAATGTTATATTGACTTGGAAGAAAAATTGTTATTGTGAATAAACTGACATTCAAAAGACATTGTTTAATTAGCTACAACAAAGTCATTGTCCCTGGAGCTATGGGATAGTGAGCCCTGATTCAAGTTCATAAATTTCTACTGAGCTCTCATGGAATGCAGCTTAGTTCTTACGAGAGAACAACTGGAGAGGTTTTGTTTTAGGTCTGATAGAATGCTATTACGATTAGTGAAAAGAAAATAGAAAATATGTCACAAAATAATCAATCCTTCACTCATGATTTAAAATGACTTATTTTCACAAAACACACATTAGATCATTTCTTATGGCACTTGATGAACAATACTTCTTCAGAATTTCAATAAATCTGTAATCCTTACAGTTGTTTTTAGTTCTATATCACTAATATAGTTTCAGGAAACTAGCAATCTAAATCATATGAATTATACCGATTTGTTATGGAGATAATATTTGCATCATGCTACTTTGCTAATATTTGGATTTCTGTGTTTTAAATGAAACTATGCATGGTAATTGATAGGAGAATCTTTCATTTTGTTTAATTGCCACAGTAATTCCCCATAAATGTAAATGCATTATTTGGAAATTTTGAAGGAAAAAGTAAGAGGTTTTTTTTTCAATTATTCTTGACATTTTTATCACTTTGCATTATTAATCATATCCTTCCTCAAGCTGCCTTTTTCATTAGTTGCATCTAAATAGAGTATACATATATATTTCAAAGACTGAGGCAAATGGATATATGGTAAAACTACCAAGGCTTCAACTCTCTCTTCAAAGCATATAGTTTCAAACATATGCATAAACTCAATCCCAATCAAATTATCATTATTCTATTAATAACCTAGCAAGCTTTAATAATTACTTTTTAAAGTCCTTTGATTAATGGTTAACATCATTTACAAACTTAACTTCAAACACTTTAAGCTATATTTGTAAATGAAATGTACTCAGAATTTAAAGTACTTAAATTATTTTGCTTAACAATATTTCTAAACAACTCTTTAATGATTAAACTTGTTAGCATGATGAATCATATGTTCTTATAAATGTTTCAACATTGTATGTAAACCTAGTAAGATTTTAACATAAAACACAAGTCAAAATTGATAACTTGATTTTACATTTTAAAGGAGAATAATAAAGCTGACTTGTATCTCTACTAGATCCAATTCCATAAAAATTACAATTATATAAAACATAAAATAGGCATGTTAACTGCATTAATTCTCTGGTTTGATTATCTTAAACTTTTTATCACTGTCTTAGCCAGTTTCGTATTGCTCAACAGAATACCATAGATTAGGGAATTTATAGAGAAAAGAAATTTATTTCTCACAGTTCTGGATGCTGGAAAGTCCAATATCAAGGTGCTGCCATCTGGTTCAAGTCTTCATGCTCTATCATTCCATGGCAGAAGATCGAAGGGTAAGAGATCAAATTTACAACCTCAAGCCCTTTTATAATTGGCATTAATCCATTCATGAGGGTGGCGGCCTCATGACCTAAACATCTCTGAGTAAGCCCCACCTCCCAAACCTGTTGGATTCGGAATTAAGTTTCTGACACACGCTTTTGGGGGGATGCATTCAAGCCAAGGCAATCAATGAATTCTCAATCTTCCCATTGTTGAAAGGTACATAACGATTAGATTATTAAGTATGAAATGTCCGATATCCTTAAGTACTAAGTTTGACAGTTCATACTTCAGACATCTCACTTTGACATTTCTTGTTTTGGGTTTTTTTTTTTTTTTAATTACTATTATTGTGAAGGTACATCCTCATTCTTTCAAATGTACATTTTGACTTGTGATTATCTTTCATTTTTTGTTTACAGCAATTCTTTTTTTAATAGCAATTTTTGTGAGACCATGGATAAGTCAAAAATTTGTGTTATCTTTGCATATGAATTCCATTGTGGAACTAACGCAGCACTGACAGCTAGAAATATCAACAAAGTGTTTAGGAAGGATGTGGCTAATGAATGCAGAGTATGTGGATGGTTTGAGAAGTTCTGTTCTGGTGATTTTAATCTTGAAAATGAGCCATGTGGGCAACCTGAGACCAAGGTGGATAATGATGAGCTGTAAGCTGTAGTGGAAGCGAACCCATCTCAACCTACGGGTGAATTAGCAGAAAGATTACCACTACTATTCCAACAATATTGGACTATTTGAAACAAACTGGCAAGGTAAAGAAGCTGTATAGATGGGTTCCGCATGAATTAAATGAACATTGGAATAGAAATCATCTTGAAGCTTGCCTTTCTTTGCTGTCATGACATAAAGGCAAACAATTTCTACACCGTATTGTTATGTGTGATAAAAAATGGATTCTTTTTGACAATTTCAAGCATGCAGAACAATGGTTGGATAAAGATGAAGTGACAAAACACAATTCAACACCAAATATTCATCAAAAAAAACTGATGGTGTCTGTTTGGTGGTCCAGTACTGGTATCATCCACCACAGCTTCATGAAAACTGGTCAATCCATTACAGTGGATGTCTACTGCAACCAACTGAATAAAAAGATGAGGATGCTTGTGATTAAGCAGCCAAGATTGGTCAATAGAGACAGGCCAATCTTCTTGTAAGACAACGCTTTCACACAAACAACCTGCTCTAACTACAAAAGCTGAACTTGGAAACTCTCTGTCATCTGCTGTATTCACCAGACCTTACACCAACTAGCCACCACTTTTTCGAGGCTTTGGACCACTTCCTGCAGGGAAACATATTCAATTCTCAACAAGTTGTGGAAAACGCCTTTCATGCTTTCATTGCTACTCGCTCTCCAGGCTTCTTCGCTGCTGGCGTAAACAAGCTACCATGAAGATGGCAAAATTGTGTCGATAGTTTGATTGAATTGTACTGCTTCTTGTTTGAGATATAATAAACTAAACTCTTGATGTGAAATCAGACATTTCATATTTAATGATCTAGTAGTAACTAATAGCTATCTCATAACAATTTTTAGGCATAATTTCTCTATCAGTTGTGATTGTTTAACCAATATAGATTTCAGCAAGGTCACTGACTGGATTTTTTTGTTTTTTTATAGTTTCTGATGGAGTGTCCTGAATTCTCTCTATAGTCCAAAAGAAAAAAATTATAACTCAGAAAATGGATGGTCTAAGTGCCTCAGAGTCAGGAGAATCTCTGTCTCCAGTTTACACATGTTAATTATATAATTATATTTTGCATTTTTTTAGCTCTTAAGATAAGAAAATGTTTTCCCTGTGTAACACTACAGATGATTAAACTTGATAGTATTTGCTCTTTCCTTCATAATTTTGGAATACCATTTTGATGATATAAAATAATATCTAACAAGATCCTAGAGATCTCTGATGGTGTTGCCTGATTATTCAAGGCACTTTCACTATCATTTGACTGACACTGACTAATGGTTCCTAAAAGGAAGCCTGCTGTGGGCCTTTGCCAAAAGTAAGATAGATGTATAGAAGGAAAGTCATTCTTCTTTAGCTGGATGTGTTCCTGTCTACTATGGTCCTGAGGAGCTCATGACCCAGGGGAGGCAAACCTAAAACCTAGCAGTCATAGGAAGGTTGACACAGGCAAATCTGGGGGTGTGCTTCCCCTAAGCTTCTTATTACATGAGATAATACATATCTTTTTGTTCAGCCACTGTTGGCTGGGTTTTCTGTTACTTGCAGCCCAAATCTCCCTAACTAATAAAATAATACATCAAAATTTCTACGTAATCAACAAGATAAGAAGTTCAACCACATGAACTGGGTAAACTGGATATAGAAAACTATACCAGCGAACTCTATGTATCAAATAATACCACTAGTTTAGACATCCAATGCAGTGAATTTATATAGGATAGATCCCATGTAAAAAGGTTCTCAAGGGATTTATGATCTAGTGGTTAAAGACAGAGAAAAGCTGCATAGCATTATATCCATAATGCTTCAGCTGAAATACACAAGCAAATGGTTGGTTGGGTTACGGTGCATTCTGGTTATCTATGGCTGCAAGCAAAATACTCCAAAGCAGCAAAACTTATTTATTTAAGAAGCTACGATCTGGGCAATGCTAGTCAGGGACAGCTTGTCTCTACTCCACTCAGTGTCAGCCAGGGAAGTTTGAAGGCAGGATGTTGTAGTCATCCAAAGGCCCAAAATTCAGGGAGAAACCAAACACCTAGGGGCTGGCATACCTGCAGCTCTTCAGGTATCTCGGTCTCCATGAGCTCTGTCCATAGGGACTCTCCAGCTTGCTGGCAGCTAGACTTCTTATGAGCTGCATGTCCCAAGAAGAAGAGAGCCAGGCAGAAGCTGTCTCATTTTACAACCTAGCCTTGGAAGTCGTGTAGCCTCACTTTTACCTCATTCTATTCATCAAAATAGTCACAAAGGCTCTTCTCAGTCCTAGGAGCTAGAAATAAACTCTATCTCTTAAAGGAGGAGTAACAAAAAGAGCACATAAGACTAAAAATATTAATGCACCTGTTGTTGATACAATCTACCATACTGTGACATCATGGGTGTTTCTCAGTTACATCCAAGGTGATTTCTTGAAAGAGACAGATTTTTAATCAAATCTTAAAGAATTTGAGAGACCTGAACTGCCACACAAAGTCTGTTTTTTTAAGATAACATGTTTTTAAAGGAGTCATTTAGTGTACAGTTTATATCAGAAGCAAGAAAGTAGTTCTACTTAAAAGTTCTCAATGGCTTCACTATCTTGACTTATAAATATCCAAAATCCAATCCTTGTTCCCTTTATCTACATGTGCAAAATAATCTTAAGAGTAAACATTGTGGAAGCTTTTTGTGACATAGAATTTGACTAAATAAACACAAATACCTTCAACCTTTAGACCTTTGCTCAAGCCTAGATGAAACTAAGCTGTGAAATAAACACCAGTGGATCCTAATACAGAGCAAAAATCAGCCTTAACATTCTGGCTTTGAACAAAAATACATGCTCTTTTATGTCAAGGATTTCTGTTCATTGGGTTTAATACATAAGTGTAGTCTCCACCCTGCCTAGAGCACTGCCTTGCAAATAATAAAAATGAATGCATAAATAAATAAAACTAGTATGTATACGATGCTTTATAGATTATAAAACACTTCCATATATTTTGCTTCACAATAACTTGTGACATTAAGTGTTATCCCATTGGTCCCATTTAATAAAATAGGAAAAGTGAGGAATCAGTAAAGTAAATAAATTTTCCAAAGTCACAGATACAGTGAAGTGTAAGTAATAAAAGTTGGAACTCAAATTCCTATGTTATTAAAAGCCCATACCCTTTCCACTGATAATTAATAAATTTCACATATTTTCATAACTTTCATAGAGTATTAATTTCTGGCATGGATTTTTGCTTTGCTTCACCCTCCCAAAATACCTCCCAAATATGTAAACCCATCATCCTTGGATGTCACAGCTCCACTGTCATGCTTACTGTTAAATTTTTAAATTTCTACATATATAATCTTCTGGCTATTCATCTTTCATTTTAATTTGCTAATATTTCCAATGTTTCCTCAAATATTTTCAACACTGATAGCTATCATGTAACTAAAACTTCTTTTCAAGCAAATATAGCTACAGTGATCAGATAGTATAGGCTTTACAATGTTAAGGTTAGGAAAAAAAAATTGTGAAAGAAAGGGTCAATAATCTAGTAGCATGTTAACTTATCAAAGCAATGATAAATACTTAATACACAGCGATATCTAATAACAGAAACCAATTCTTTTATAAGGAAGGGCATATTCATATGCAATGCATGGCCATAATTAGGGTACATTTGCATATTTTCCTTGGGGAACTTTTCTCAAGGAATTTAATTTGCATTTTGACCCAGAATAGCTCTGAAGAGAGATATGTAAAGAAAAATGGAAGGATCTTTCCAAACTCATGTATAGCAGAGTTTAGAAACTTTCTGGCACTCATTTTCTCCATATATTCAGGATTGTTGAAAGAATTAAATGAGGTAATGTGCTCATAACAAGTGTGCTCACTCATAGTTAATGATATTCTCCTCCTCCTTGTCATTCTCGAAGAACAGAACGCCTGTCCCCCCAGATCCAAGACTCAGCTCGGAGGAAACTCCCTCCTTGCTAAGACTTCAGGGGAGGAAGGGGAAGGATGGGGTAAGGAAACATGCTTAGTTAACTGTGAAACAAAGTTTCCAGGTATTTTCTATTTGGGAAACAGGGAGGCCAGAATTCATCTTTAGGATAACATGCTCTCTCTTTCTGGGAAAACATCCAGGAGATCTGATGGTTTTACAAACATAAAACAAACCTGGTGGGTTGCATTGGAGTGAAGGCTCCAAAAACCACAGTTAGTGTAACAATACCTAGAAGTCTTGGCAAGACTCCTGCTTGTCTGCCTTTGGGAGTAGCTGTTTAGAAACAGGACTTGAGGCCTAAAGGGAAGGCCTGAGTCTAAACACTTAGCTGAACTCTCCCTGTCTTATGAGAATCAGAGAATGAAGTCCACCCTGCGAGAAGGGTAACAGCAAGGTAGAACAGGAGCATTTCACTGGGTACCAACACAGAACTAAAGGACGGGGAGCAGGGTATCCTGCTCCTAGAGTGAGGTATCATCTTTGCAAGGACAGGGAAGAAGGGAGGTGAGTGATGAGGTCACAAACAAAGCAAGAACTCAGTTTTGGAAACTGGAACAAACACAAGCCAGTTGATTATGGCTTGTGTTTGTGGGTTAGATGATTATGAGCCATCAAAATACTGCCCTGGATCCCTTCATTTTTCTTGTTGGAACATCCATGTTTCCAAAGCCTGAAATAGTACAAAGCCTGGAGGACAGGGGTGAAGTGGTCTTAGCAAGTGGGTACCACATACCACAGGAATATTAAGGAACATACAAGATGAATCATTCCCACTGCTCTAAATTGTGTTGTAGATAAAAGACCAGAAAGCCTCCATCAAAGCTGCTGCTTGAATCCACTCCCGCCGTCGGAAAGGCCTACCAGAAGCTGAATCCCAGTCATGAGAACCGCTGCTGGCAGGAGTGGTTTCCACCAGAGTCACTACTGAAAGAACAGCTGCTGGAAGCTAGTACTGGGAATAGCTGCTGAGGGTGACACAGAAAGAACCCTTGCCACCAGGCACTGCTTGTGGAAGCAGACAGTTTCACTCTGGGCAACACCTTCCAGTTCAGAAACCTCCAGCTTACTGTATTTCCCTTAGGATTACCTTTGGGAGAAAGGGAGTTATTCCCCCATCAAAGGGGAGGGTCAAAACTATGTTTTTCATTTACTTTTTTACTAGAGAGAAAGAATAAGTGTTCTTGCCAATGAAAAGGCCTGAACATTGCCTAACCCTCACATTTCCAGCTGGAAGGAGGAAGGACAGGGAAAGAGAGTTTTGTACATAACACTGTGTGAGATCACAAGTTCAGAATGAGCAGGCTTTGGAGTGCCTTTTTCTTTCTTTCTTTCTTTCTTTCTTTCTTTCTTTCTTTCTTTCTTTCTTTCTTTCTTTCGGATCATTCTTTTTCTAAGTTTCTAGACTGAGGTCAGTTATATCTAATTCTAGTTCTAAAGAACACAAAGATTAATTCTCAACCTTTTCCATAAGTGGTGGTATTTTTGTTGTCAATATTGTTGTTCAAGGCCAATTAATCCTGTGCTATTTCTATGAATACTTGACCTTTTTTTTTTCTTTCTTCAAGTTTATATAATATAAGTCCTTGCTTTCTGGTTTCAGTCAGTCCTGATTTTATTAAAACTAATATGCCTTTAAAAAACTGCCTAAAACTTCTAGGTTTTAAATGTGTTCCTAGCCTGTGCATACTATGATCTCTGTTGGTAATTTTCACTAAATTTTCAGTGAACAGAGAGAGCTTTAGTTCTGTCACAACCAAAAGACAAGAAAATCCAACAACAACATTCAAGTCCATCCACAAATGACCAAACATTTTCTAAAGCAAAATATATGAATAGATAACTTTCCTCAAAATATATGTTAATACTAAGATTGAGAGTTAGGATTTATTTCACATGAAAGCATGCAGCATAATTCTGAGAAATTAGTTTAATCTAAATTTTCAAGTATAAAAAGGTAATGACAGTTCTTTGAAGCAAACATTATAGACAGACTTTTAAAGTAAGATGAGAGCTATTTGACTAAAATACATTCTTTCTCTGCTTAGCTCAAAGCCCAATTCAAGTCAGGGGGTCATATGACATTCTAGATACATCACTGGGAGTTTTTTGGACTTGTTCATCCTCCCCTCGTTCCTACCTTCAGGAGCTAACAAAATTTTAGGAGGAGACAATAGAGAGTTACCTCTCATTGCATGAGCAGAGACATTATGTATTCCTTAAATATTTGTTGATGATCACTGATTTAAGATATTATGCTTAAATCTTGCTGTAGATCAACGTAGGCAGTCATTCTATTCAATAAAATACACTCAATAAAAGACTGTCTATGCATGGTTGTTGCATTTAAAAGACCCTTTTCACTAGCTTTAGATGTTTGAGATGAGAATACATAAAGTAAGATTTTGTGTGGGCTCTCTGTGCAATACTGTGATACAGGGGTTGTAAAATATCTTTGATAGGCTGAGCTAACAGTTTTAGCCATAAAATAACTTAGGTCTTCGACCACACACTAAATATATGAAGTGGTAAGAGTAAGTACAGCAAAGAATGCCAAATATATATTTTATAATGTAAAATTACAAATTTTGAAAAATTCCTTTTTTGTTTTTCAAATTTCAAATAAAGAACAGGTATCATTCTATAATCAAAAATCACACATTTGTTTAAAATATATAAATATAAGTTATATTATCAATTAAATAAATTAAATAACACGTGAGTGAAATTTTACACTTAAATCTAAAAGAAATCAATCATCCTGCAAGAGTGAGGGGAAAGAGAAAATTCTGCTAATGTCATTGTTTCTTGTTGCTTCATGATGTGGTAATGAAGCTGTGCTTTTCCCAGTCCCAGGGCTTCCTAGGAGCAGGAGTTGAAATAATTCTTCCAAGCTCCTAACTAAAGTTAACACACACCCTATTGGTCAGAATCACATAGGTGTCTCAGGCAGTGGTTGCCTTAATCGAGTCAACAAAAATTAAACAACATCTTAATCTCATGACCGTGGCTACCTCCACACTCTACCTTTAAACAAGGTGTCGTTCAAGCACTTTCACTTCAATAACAAGGTCTATGCCAAATAACTTGAAGTCTACCTCTTAGACCTTGGAGTCACTGACATTTTTGATGTCCTCAAAGACAGAATCCTATTTAGCCTCAGTCTTACAGATAATCCTATTAGCTTTGCTTTCCAATCACTTAGAAAATTAGTGGCTGGAACTAGAGAACCAGGATCAAAATTCAGATGTCCTAAATGAGTCCAATGTTTCCCATTGGGAAACATTTTGTCTGCTTCTCTCCCTCAATTCTAATATGTCACCAGAAGATAAAAATACCCCTGCCCCAAACACAGACTCCATCACATCCAAAAAGAATATAGATGTATACCCTTTTCCTGGGAAAGTCTCAAGGCTCTCATTACCATCAATTGGAAAGCATATTGAAGACACGTAGAATAGACCATCAATCTGTAGAACTCAGTGACAAACTTTACAAAATGTTGATTGTCTTTTAAATGTACAGTAGATTGGAAAAGTGAATAATCTGTTTAATGTAAAGATAATTTTCTCATAAGAAGAAATAATCAAGGGAGGAAAACATTTTCTACTGTATTAGATAACTTCTGCAATTAGATAATATCCTCCTTCAGACACTGCTAAGTGCTTCCCATAGACAAAAGAATTTGGTATATGTTTCAACTGGTGGTTACTTGAGAGAGACAAACATTTCTAAAAAGAAGAATCAAATGAGGCAAGTGTTATAAGAATGATAAAGCAAGAATGAGGGAAAAGTCTTAGAGGGCATTGGAGCAGACGTCAAAAAAGAGGGTGGGAAATGATGCCTTGGATTTGCAATGGGAAGAAAAAGGAAGGTTGAAAGTTAAAAGCCACTAGAAAGGGCAGGAAGTGGTTTTCTCTGCTTCCTGGAAGAGGAGGAAGCTACAAAAAATGACAGAAAATACTGATACAGTTCACCTGCTAAAAATAAGAACTTGTTCAGGAAAAAGACAACTGATACTTAAATGAGTAAGGAAGGACTCAGCCAGAAGCCAACATTGGAACAGCATCCTCCTGAGAATTAAATTGAAAGAGCTAACATGTATTGAATACTTGCTAGGTGCTGGGCACAATTCTAACACTTTATCTGTATTAACTCGTTTAATCCTCATAATAGCTCTATGAGCAACTGAAGCCAAAGAAAATCTGGGAACAGAGTACAGGGTGGAGAACAGAAAAATCTCTCCTGGCTCCTCAAGGATTCTGGCTGCTCTAGTGTCATGCTCAACATTGAACTCTGTGAGCCTGGACACCATGGGATTCTTGATCACCTTCTGCAGGCTACAAACCTAATGTTTTATGTTAAAAAAAAAACTCCTTAATGAAGAATGTTAAGCAAGGAGTGTTGTAATATCTAGTGTATTTTCTGGGACCTGACCAAAGTCAAATACACTGCCAGGGATGATTCTGACAAAGGCTTATATTGATGTTCAATAAACACTGGCTGCTTCAGCCTGTGTCCAGGAAAAAAAAAAAAACTCTTCAGCCGAAGTTTTTTATATATATATATATATATATATATGTATATAAATTTGTCTATAGACATATATATTGTATATAGATGTATATATGTAAGTATGTATATTATATATGTATATTGTGTATATATACATATATACTATATATGCATACATATATATTGTATATATATGTATATAAACAAAAAGAAAGATAGAGCCACATCTCTGAGAAAGGTGTCTAATGACAATTTCTTTTAGGCTTTTTTGGAGGGAGTAGAGGGGTTGCATTTGAATAGAACTATTGAATTAAAAAAATAAGTGGGGAGGGATATATAAAATATATAAAGAAACAATAGAAAATGCAAACTAAAGAGATATTCAACATACTTGTTTTCACCATTTCTTGATGATATTTGAATTTCCATTTAGACCAAGATATATACAAAGAAAATGTGTTAAAACCCAATCTTTCTAGTAAAAAAAAAATCAGCCACTTCATGAAGGGTGCCTATTCTCTTTATTTCAATTTTCTGCAAACATTTCCCTCTGCTCTCTCAGCAGTATTCTTTGCCCCTTTAAATTTCCAGACTCTCTTCTGAAGCTGCTTTGTGATTACTTTCAAAGACTCCGGTAAAGTATTGGAGAGTGTTTGTGTATGCATGTGTGTGCAGACACACACCCAAGTGCATTCATGTGTGTTTTTAACAGTAAAAATAAGAAACTACCTTTCCGTCTGGGTTAGAACTGAGATGAAATGAGGAATGGCCGCCACCAAGCAGAAAATTTGCTCACTTTATGTGTGCCAGTTAATTACGACACTTCAGAGACGCTTCCGAAAGGATAAGGGAAGCTGCATAAATTTAGCTGTAATCCAGGCAGGCAAAACTAATTTGCAGGGGATGGCCTTATCTAGCCGCTGCAGCTTTCTCAGAAAATTAACCTTGGATATTTGGGCCCAATTCAGAAAGTGTTTGATTTTTTTTTCCTTTCCCTGCTCAGCATAAGAGAATTTTTGAATTCAATACAATACCTGACTTTTAAGAGGCAAGATGAATGCTGTAGGCAGTTCAGAGTTATTACTGACAAGCAAAAATATATTTTTATATATACATATAGATGATTGTCCTTCATGCCCATTATCCTGCCTTCTTACATGTGCATCAGAGGGTTTATCAGTGTAGGTATAAGGGGGTTTCTCGGATTAAGGGAAGGATGCAACTCATTTTTAATGTACTTAGAAAAATTCATCAAAGTTCATTGCAGAATAAGTCATGCATACTGACTTGTTCATTCCAGTGGAAATGAAGAAATCCCCATAAAAATAGAAGTTTAATGAAGTGTTGGAGCCAAGTCTTGCCTGTCATTGCAATTATCCCTGATTTAGACCTTTCCTTGATCTCCCACTATTAATTAATCTCACATAGGACAGTCAAAAGTTTACCTTATTTTTTATCATGCAATCATTCATTCCATCAATATTTACTAAAGTCAGTACGCTTTTCATATGTTTTCCCATTTAATCCTTATGCTAGCCATGTTTTTATTTCACTAGTTTCACCAGTGCAAGAAGCAAAGATTTCATATATCAATGTTTCCAGTGCATTTTAAAATTTCTCAAAGCAATGGCAGTATATAAGCATAGATAGAGCTCTATTGTTTGGATATAAGATTTAAGGAATTTTTTCCAAAAAAATTTTTTAAAATAATATCTTTAGAATACAAATGTAACTTGTTTCCATTTCTCCAAGTTTTAAAATGCAAGTTAACTTTTTATCAACCAGTTTTAATAATAAATTCATAATAAGCCCTACATGACCATTGATACTGGCTGAGCTGAATTTTAAAGAAAAAGTTTTTTTTAACATCCCATCTACAGTATAATTACTGTTTCACTCACTTCAAACCATAGGAGTTACTTATTTTAAAGTGCCATGAACTCAATTGGCAATAATTGTTCTTGAGGATGTCACAATTAGGGAGAAAGGAACATATTTATAATAATAAAAGGACCATTTTAAAACATAGATTGCACACCGAATCATGAAATGTGAAGTAATGACTCCCATTTGGATCTAAATTTTCCTCATGCTTGTTCAATAGCCAAGGCTAAATGTTACGGCTATTTATAGTTATACTCTGGGGTGCAAGGGGGAGGGAATTAGATGTCATAAAGAATCATACATAATACATAAAGACTTAAACTATATTTTATTAGAACTGAAAAATTTAAGGAACTCTGGCTAAAATAGGGAAATGTCATGCCAAACAGAACTTCTTTATATACAATAACATTAGTAAAGATTTAACAGACATGAACACAGTAAACCTTCAAACCATTATGGTATTATCTGCATTTCTGCTAACATATAATTCATTTTAATGAATAATTTGAACAAATACACTGAGTCTAACTTTGAAGGTCACTGGGAAAAGACTAGATCCCAATGCATTAAATATTGGCTATCTGTGGAATCAAAATTACAAACAACTAAACAGATGCCTGACAAAATACTCTTACCTACCAATAAGCCATTCTGTAATTGACTTTTAAAAGATATTTTCTATTTCAGCCTATTTCCAAACAAAACGATTAGCTTGTCACTTCTTTTGTTTTCACTTCTTTGGTTTTAACAATTAATGTTTTGCATTTCATAGTTGAAAAAATATTTATGTCTTTTAGTGTACGTTTTCTCAATTATTCTAAAATAATTTTTTATAATTTACCACCATTTTCTAAACTCAAATTAATCTTGTAATTCTTCCCTGGACTGCCATGGATTTTAAGGAATTTACTAAACAAATGGGTTTTCATTTAATACGACCTACTCCTTCTTTTATTCAATCAGTATTTACAGGTTGCCTACTATGAACAAGTGCCTTGCATGACACTGGGAGTTTAACCGTATCTGTGTTGCCATCCAACCAGGTTCACTGCCTGCTGCCCAAGAGGAAGCCGATACACTGAGACAGCAGGTGTTACAGCAGAGAAAGAGTTTAATTCTGCATAGTGCTAACTGGGGAGACATGAAGAATTTCTCAAATCCTCCTCCCTGAGAATTTGGGAGACAAGGTTTATAAAGACAGTTTGGCAGGCAAAGGATTAGGCAATCAGGGCAAAATCTTGTGTTGAGTTTGTTCCTCGGTTGGGGTCACAATTCCAGTTGAGTCAGTTTCTTTGTATGGGCTCCCGTCTAGGTGCATCAGCTAGTTCACTGGAATGTGGGACCTGAAAGATATCTCAGAAGGGTGATGTTATTTACAGAGAGAGTTAAGAATCTTTATGACCACCAGCTATGTGACTCCAGAGTAGCAATTATGGAAAATGACTAATATTATCATTATTTTTAGCTAGGCCTGTTCCTTCACAGAGTTTTGGGGCTCTTACCCCAGTTCTCGCCTTGCACCCCTTTATTGATTTGTATAAAGGGAGGTTTCATCTGCCCTCACAGAGTGATATTCATTGACTTTCTGAATCCTGGAGAACTTTTACAAATATCATTTGGGGATCATAGCATATACAGTTTATAGTAACCAAGTTTTGCAATATATTTTAACACTAGCACTTCCCAAAGTTTCATCCTTGCCTCACTCACTTGCTGAAGACCACAGTTTACTGCTGGTTTCAGCAACAGTAACCAAACTGAATACTTAAAGAAAGAAGCGTGCTAAGAAAGGAAATGATGCATCTCTTCAAAAGTAAAGTCTGAAACCCATGACTATAAACATAAATTTATGCATTTTGTAGAGAACAACACATTTGAAAAACCTACCCCTTATCCCTGTGGCTTCTTTTGGGACAAACACATTGTTTTATAGTTTTCAGAACTTCAAGTATTGTCAATAATTATATTGAGGATCATAATTCCAATTTGTCTGATTCTCTGTAACACTAACTGGTAGTCTCTAAAGTTGGCACACATTCCTCAAGATGTGCTCAAAAGGATTAATTTATTGGAGTACAGGAAAATAAATATTATTATTTCAATGTATATTTATGTTTATCAAAACAATTAAAGTTCACAAACCATTAAGATACTGATAGACATTGCTACCTTCTCCTGGCCCACATGTCCAAAGGATAGGTACTGCCATGGAGTGGGTGAGGCATCCTCAGGAAACCACAGAAGTTCTAGCACGTGGAGGGGGTGGTAGCCCTCCCTTCCCTTTTTCATTCCCTTTTATCATATTATGAAAAATTGCAGTTCTCACATATTATAGTAATTGATTATGCAGCATAAAACAGTCAACCATCAAAAAATGGATATATGGATTTAAAAGATTCATACAATCAACCTCAGGTTAAGAATACTACAATTTCAAGTGAACAGTAAGGGCTGGGCCGGCACTCCTACTCCCAGTGCAAGCTGTCCGTCAGTCGTGTTACAGGACCGAAATGACACCAATTCCACCTGCCAAAATGTTAGCCTGAAACATTCAAAGTTATAAGAGTACTTGAGTGACGGGCTTGTATCTACTCTAATCAACAGTTTAAAAAGAGAGAGAGAAATTCTTAAAAGATTTCTTAGTCCAATTTTATCATCTTTTTACTTTCTATTTTTACATACACTGTACATTCATGAAGTAATTAGCCATATAAATTACACACAAATAAATGAACAGCAGGAGCCATGCCCAGAATGTTTTACTAATGGGCTCACACAATACAAAGACTTTGGCGCTCCCTGACCCATAGGATTAAATTTTACTGCTACTAGGGGTCCAGGCAGAGGCTACAAATGCCCCTTCTTCCCACCTTCATATGGATCTTGAAACTCTCCTACCTCCACAGACAGAGGATCGTGACTGAAAAAATGCACAGCTATTACACAGATGAAACACCCCCAATTCTATTATTCCTGGTAGTATATGTCTCATTTGAACTTTCCACAATAATAAAATAAATTCATATAAATGTTCTTTTACCATCACCCACCAAAGACCCAGAAAACAGGATCTAAAATAAGTGACTATTGTTTCCTTGTGTTTAGCCTTATAACTGATTAAGAAGAAATTTAGGGAGGAGGTGGAGGTTTACTTAACCTTTTTGAAGCTTCATACAAATAAGCCTTCAGTGCCTAAGCAGATTGGTAAATCCAGATTCTATTATTTAAAATGTTAATCTGATTTCTCCTGGGTTTTGGGTTTGGGGACCTGTGCCATTATCAGTGTGCACATCAGACAGATGGTCAGGATGAGCCTGTATAGTCTAGACACACAGATCCTCTAACCCAGGGGAATCTCCTGTCTGTGGCTATCTGCAGGCCTTAGGATGACGAGAAACTGGAATCCATCTTTATTGGAATTTTAAAAACTGTCTTTAGGTCTGGAATTTCACATGAGAACATCTTTGAATTCTGGCTGTATGTCCTTTATTCAAGCTTTCCTTGAACCTGTAATTTGGGTCTATGTCCGAATTTTCAGATCACAAGCCCAGAAGTTTCATTACCTTCTAGATTCATGTTCAGCATCCCCAGAATATAGGAGAAAACAAAGCAGTAAATAAACAATGAAGAAACCCCGTGTAAGTGACACAGTAGAAGTGTGAACAAAGTGACAAGAAAACACTGACTTTGGTATGGATGACTTGGAAAATCTTAGCGTCGGTTATGTTTAAAATAGGTCCCCAAATGACTCCCATGGAGAGAGGGAAGAGGGCTTGTCCGGGGCGGGTACGCCACACATGCAAAAGAATCGAGATGTTCACAGGGCAGCTAAAACCCCACCAGGTGGTTTAGTGCAGCTGAGAATTGCATGGGCAAAGTCAGGGAATGGAAATGGAGAGAAAGGAGAGAGCAGCAGAACGTGAGCCCAATAAAATAGATCAAGATCAAATTGTATGGGGCATGCGGCTTTCATGTTTCTGGAGAGTTTAGATTTTGTCCTGGCGTATTAAAGAATCACCATGGGTTCCTTCTGAATCATTTATTTACTACGAGTTTTGACTGTGTATTTCCAAAGCCTTGACATTTTCCTAATGGCGGCGTGGCTTACCCCACCATCCCTTACACAGCGACCTTAGAATGTGCTCTGGCCGTGTAGCTGCCCACACTATCCATATCCTTCTATCACCATTCAGTCTTGACTTTGGCTTACATTAAAATATGCACATATATTTGGATAAACTGTAAATCATCTAATTAAGAAAAACTTTTTGAGTATTGTACTTTTCAGATTCAAAAACTTGTATTTTAATGTTTCAGGGAATTTAAACAGTTGAAATTTCTCTAAAGAGAATTGAAACAATTGAACAAGTCTTTTCTGATCCTGGTAATTTAGGAAAGCAAGTTAAGAACAATGTCTTCAATTATTTTTTGTTTTATTACTTCTATAAAATTGTAATGAAGCAAATTCCCCTTTCTACACTTTGAAGGTGAAGCCATGTACCTTTACAGACAGGAAGGAGAGTTATTCAGCTGCCACTGAACAACTCTGGCTGCAATACAGCTGTTAAGAATTCTTTATGCCAATATTCAGCATATAGAACTTTGGGCTGTCAGAGGTCACAGAAAATAGGATCACTGAAGCAGAAATAGTTGAATCACTTCTGAAACTGTTCACAGTCTTGTTCTGTTCCTTATTTTCCTACTGGCAGACCTATGTTTGGTCATAATCAGGCTGCATTAAGAGAAAAATCAACTTCACACTTTTTTGTTTTTCTTTTCTTAATTTTTAATGTTTGTAGGTTTAGTCACAGAAATGATCAAAAACATCCTCTACAACGGCTTTTAAAGATGCAAAAGTAAAAACAAAATATGATAACCAAGAAGGCTCTTAAAGTCAACTGATTGCTATGAACAAATTTTATACATTCATTATCTAAAAATACTAATTCCCGAAACATTATTTTCACAAAATAACTTCTATACTTTTCATTCTTCTAAGTAAGACTTTGCAGGAATTACTGCTTGCAAGACATCAGAACACCAAGTGATTCCTCTTTAATTTAGCCCAAGGCAGAATTCTGTAGTTTAAAGTCAGTGATCCATTGTGAAATTCAATTTCCAAAGTGCTTAATTAATTTATGTATACAATTTAATGATATTTAATACGATATATACGTTCAAGATGCAGTAAGCTTCCAAATAAAAATCTAGGACAAGATTACAAAAATACCTGAGTTTTTTTTTTCTGAAGAAAATTAGCAAGCATTTAAAAAAATTAATTTTGTCTTGGATACATTATGAAGTATGCACCATTAAAAGACCAAAAATAGTCAGTCGTTTACTTTTGAAATATAGAAGTAAACGGTCTAAACTGCTTCCCCTCCCCATGTACTTCTAGCTGCTGTTTTCAACTACTGATTGAGAATACCAGACTAAACTAAACCTTTTTAGAATCAACCTTACAACACACAAAAAAATGTTCACTGGCCTTTCTCAATAACAATGTAAACTCATCATCTCATCTGCTCATTTTGCTGGGTGTTTTTGGGGTCATAAGTCAGTGAACGAATGATTTCTTATTGAAGGGGTCAGGAGGAAAACGCCACAAAGGCATCTGGGTTAAAGCTCCAAGTGAGAGGACAGCAGAGGAAAGTCAACGGCGTCGAGAGTTTCCAAACCACGTGAACACGTTTCACAAGTGTTTATCCAACGAATGGTCCTAAGAAGAAGACAAGAGTATCATTCCTGTAAGAATAACTTTTACGGTATCTAAACTAAAACATCAGTCAAACACGGTCTTCATGAAATGCTGAAAACACGCAACCCATATGCTGGAACAGGCCTACAGATATGTTTTATTTGGCCCATACAGTTTTTAGTTGTTATTGCTATTGTTTTAATCCAATGCGTTTTCAACATTTAAAAAGAGAATATTTCTCTTTAAAATTCAGTTGAGATCTTCTCTGGGGAAAAAAAAAAACAGATAATCTGGCAATGGTCGATCTGCATTACCACATTTTCACCATCAGTGAAAGCCAAGCAGGTGCTCTCACCTTTAGACAAAACAACAGCCTATCCAGGTCACCAATGTCCTGTGAAGCTGCTTCACATGTTTATACTCTCTGGCTAGCCCTTGTAAATATATGAATTAATAATTAGCCTAATTTTATTTTTGCTACATATTACCTTTTAGACAAACTTATTTCTTTTGTAATAATGGATAGAATTACTAATGACAAATTAAAGAGACAGCTCTATTATATTAGAAATAAACACACCACAGTCACACAAAAAACTTTGTTTAATCACCCCAGTGACAACAAAATCACTTAATATTGTAGAAAACTACATTACAAAAAATTTCTATTGTGATGTTCATCTCTAGTATTTTGGCCCCATGACACTAATATAAAATTTATAACACTGCTTAAAAACTCCCTGTGGAAACAGTGTTAGTAAAGAGAAAATAAACATGAGTTGTAAAATTTTGACTGGAAAATTTAGAGTGGAAAGAGCATGGATTTCAGGGTGAATTTAACCTGGGCTCACATCCTCACTCCATCACTTACCCATCTAAGCTTAAATTTTTTTCACTGGCAGATAGCTACTCATCCACATATTCATTCAACAAATATTCACCTAGCAACTTCTTGGGTGAAGTACTGTGCAAAGCTCTGGAGATACAGTATGTGTAAAACTTCTGTCCCCTGCCCTCCTGGGGCTTACTTTGTAGCTAGGGAAACAAAGGTTAGAGGGCTAACAATACAAATGTTAATTTGTATTAATACCATGTATAATTACCCCTGTGGCAACTCTGAAAAAGAAGCATTTCACAGGGAGTCTTGACCTCTCTAATCTAGTCAGGAGGAAGTGAGATCTGAAATCAATTTGAAAGAACAGGAAGTAATTAACTATGTATATTGGGGAGGAGAGGCCTGAAGAGGAGAAGAAAACAATTGGATAATGGCCCTAGAGGAGAAGGGTATATGCTTCTTCAAAGAACTGGACGGGGTGGGTGGGATGCAGATGCAGAGAGAGAGGGAGTGGTAGGACAGGAGTCTGGTGAAGGAGGCGTGGCCCTAGCACACTGTTGAGTGTTTTAGTTTCTATCACAAAGGGGATGGGGCGCTACTGAAGGGATTTAGGCAATAAAATGTCTTGAGAGCTTTGATATCTTTTGAGACCATCACTCTGGCTATAGTGGGGAGAATGGATTAGAAAGGGAGAAGTGTGGGTGGAAATGCAAGGAAACCAGCTGGAAAACCATCGCAGCAGTTCAACAGCCATTAGTAGTAGTGTGGTGGCAGTGGAGATGGAGAGAAATCGAGAGATTCAAGCAACATTTAGAAGTTAACATTGGCAAGACTCAGAAATAGATTGTGTTGTGCATGAGGGGGCTGAGGTGGGCGGAGTCAGTTTGGGACATCCTGAGTTCAGGGTGCCTGTAAGATATTCAAATAGAAATGCCCATTAAGCAGTTGGGCATATGGATACAGAGCTCAAGGGAGAAGTAAGAGCTACAGATATTACTGTAGATAATAATGTTAACTCATATATCTGTTAAGAAAATTCAGTATAAAAAGTACCTAACAATACCTGGAACATAGCAGGTACTCGCCCTAAGTAACCTCCTCTTCTACTTGGTGAATTTCTTCCATGAGTGAGGATTAGCAGTCTTGGGTCCCATTTCCCAGACTCCTAAGATCAATAAATGAGAAGTAATAGTATTTAGATTCTTTCAGATGACATTTAAGGCTTCTAGGGCCATCACACAGATAATGAAAATAGAGGAAGTTATACGTCAGAGTCCTATCCAGTTATTTGGCAGGAGAAAGAAGGCAAATAAAAGCCCCAAGATTCATGTAGGGAAAGCTGCAAATGGTAGAGAGAGCTTCATGCAGTAAAGCATACACCAATTCCACAATGTTCAAATTCCAAATCACCAAGCAACACTTCTCAAAAGGACCTGTTGCCCTAAGAAATAGCTACATTCTCAGCCTATTGCTCCCTCATCAACTATTGTGGACCCCCAATCACTCAGGGGTTTCTTACATTGCAATTATAGTTCAAACACAACACTTTCAGGAAACATATCATTTGGGGAAAATCAGTCCCGGTAACAAGATACTACTTAACCAGAACTCCAGGTACAAGGCTAGTCCCAAGCAAAAAATATATAGACTTTGGCTGAGAGGAAGCTTGGTCATAAAAAATAAACATGTCTCCCCTATACAAGCACCAGAGAAAGAAAAGATCTTTCTCTTTTTTCCCCTAGAGCAGGCTATAATTAATCTCAAGAAACTGAGTAGGTGAGTGTATATAATCCATGTTCAGAATTTGTGGCATATGTCCAAACTTTGTGCATTTCAGTTTTAAAAAGAATCTGCAGCATATAATTCTTGTCAATCAGCCAGTAACTGCCTACATACTGTTCTAAGCACAATTAGGTGATGCTTTTTATTTTTCTTACCTTACATTGAGCTTTTTTTCACCAAAGTGCTTTGGCTCTGCTCAGAAGTTATAAAATTATGGTATTGGAAAAACCCTTGAAATCTAAAATCAGAATTATTTTTTGTGCAGATAATAAACAGATAGGTAGATGAGAGATACATACACATATGCATACTTACTCCATGTGTAAAGCTTTAAATTTTATGTCAGTAGCCACATCAAGGACATCCTTCTTTTTTTCCCCATCTAAGAAATGCAGATTTCCAGTGAGTCCACAAACAACTGAATCAATTAAATTTTTATGAAACACAGAACACTGAAAAACATAAGGACACAGTGTAATGTAAGGAAATTTCTTATGATCTCTGATAAAAAATTTAAACTGAAATGAAAGTACGATCTATTAACCTTATGTCACAGCTTACATGTTCTCTAAGATAAAGACCACTGATGACTTGCACTGTGTGGAAAGCACCACAGAATATTAGAAAAGCTACCTACTGTGGGACTTACGGCAAGTCACTTAATTATTAATATTTGAATCTATTTTGACACCTCTAAATGGAGTGATAATTTCTACCAGGCAAAACTATTTGAGAATTAAGCTATTGTATGTGAAGCTACTGTCACATAGTAAATACTCATAAATGGGGGACATTATGATTTATTATTGTTATGATTGTTATTGATCTAAATTTTAAGGTAGTTTAATCATTGTACTATTTCTTACTCAATGTCAGTTTATCACAGGAAAATAAATGTTCATTGTCAGCAGTCCTTGGTGTGCATTACTCAATAATTAAGTAGGCTAGGGTATTTCCTTTCAAAATGTCATATCAAGCCTCAACAACATCAGTCAGATCATTAGCTGTCAAATTACTGTGTTCCATCAAGTTGCTATACTTGTTTAAGTGTTTTATTTTGTAATCTGAAGGTGGTTGTAACTTTTGTTTGCTGGGCATTTACAATCAGAACCAATTAAGGATTGCTTTTTATATTTGATTGGCCTGATTAGATTAATCATTGTGATCTATATTAAGAGGGATAAAGCCATAATTTGTACTAAGGAATCACATAAACAATATGCTAAAGAATGTGTACCTAAAATGCTACAGTAGATATCCTGAAGCAAGGATTATATCTTGACCAATCTAAAGATATATCAAAGCAACCAGACTAAATAAATTGGTAATGGGGTAAACCACCTAACAAACCAAACTTGTGATTTAAATTAACTGATCTTTTCCTCTAATTTTAGTTTGTGAAACTGTGACTTCTTGAAGTAATATTGCCATATTACTTATGGCAGTAAATACTTTATAATTTACTATCATTTAAAAGAATTATTTTTTAACATTGAAACCATGACACTAACCCATATACCATATCTGTATGAAAATTATAAATTTTAGATAAATACCCAGAGATATTTTCTCTACTCTTTGGGGAAAAAAAATATCAATATTGAGAACATCAAAGAAATTAAACAGATATTTCTTCTTTTATCCAGCTGTTTTATACTTGTTAGATGAGAAGGTCTGTTTTACTTGCATATAAACATATAAAATCAGAAAGAGAAGAAAGTTAAACTTATTTACCAACACAAAAGTAAAAGTAAATGAGAAAAAAACAACAGCCTCAACATCACATTAACTAAAAGTTCCAGCTTTTGCAAATGGTCATGGGTTTCTGTTCTCACTTCAACCATACTTAAACTATCCAAGTGTAGATACATATTTCCTCTTGTGCAATGTCCTAAGTCTTTCTGGCTTGGAGTGGTCTTCCTCTTCCACTGCCAGTCCAGACCTTATCTCACGCAGGCCACCAGGTCAAGCACCTCTCGGAGCCCAGCTCTGCTCATGAGCAATCTTACCAAAGCCATCATGGCTTTCACTGCCTGCCAGTGGAACTCCAGACGTTACAGGTTTAGCAATCTAACCCTAGAATATCTCTCCTTCCTTACCTCTTACTACTTCCTAAAAGAGGTTTTATAAAGCCTCTTCCTCAGCCTTTTGTCTGGCTTGATAACCCTCAAAAAAGCAAGAAAATGAGTTGGGAAGAATTTCTCGCTAGCACCTGTCCTGGCTTTCCCTAATGTACTAACCTTTGGAGAGAATTAATATCACTAAGTCTTATGATAAAGAAACTACTATTTTCTTTTAATCTAGCATATTAGCATTTTCTTTACATACTTAAATTCAAAAGTAACACAGAAATGAAAGTAACGCAGTTACTATCTCTTTCTCAAAAACCCTTGTTAACATTTGTTCCACAGATCTCCTTTGGGAAATACTGTTCTTAAGCTTGCCTTGTACTCCAGGCAGATTGAACAACTGTCCATTCTCTGATGACACCCTGTGCTTCGACACTCTGGGCCATCTCCTTGTTGCTCCCTCCCCTCATCTATAACATCTTAGCTTCCCTTCTCTCCCTAGTGACGTCCGCATATACCTTGGCTCTCCTACCGTGTTGTAAGCTTTTTGAGGGGCTGAGTACGTCAACTTAATTTTATGAAATCTTTGGGAATGTGTTATAGCAAAAATTTTAATTTTGCAACCTCAGAGAATTCATGGTCATAGCTATATGGTAAAGGCCCTCAGGAAGGAAAGGGGATTTAAGGGACTCTGGGAAAGGTATGAGGAATGGACAGAGAACATTGCGAGGGAAACAGAAGCTCTTTCAGCCATTACATAATCAGGAGATGAATATACTTGTGTGACTGGTGGTTGGGATGAGACTCAAATAGAGCTTTTTTGCTCGCACCGTAGAGAAAGGGGAAAAACTAACAAAAGAGCCGCAGCTTTTGGCAGTCTCTTTATTGCCATACAGATTCCCCTTTCCCCTTTTTTCTCACACTCACCAGCCTTCCACGTAATAAAGGAATCACAGCTCTCTCATGGTCATTGCTTCCCAAAGTATAAATCTACCAGAGCAGCAAAGGAGCAACTTTACTATTATAAATTAATAATAATATTTTCATAATTACATGTAAAACTGTGTAATATAGGTATAGTATTTTGATCAATTGTATGTTAATATTTATAATGATAACTCAAGACAGGAAAAAAGCTTAAAGTCCTTGGTTGTATGAAGAAAAATTCAATTTATAAATTATTTTTGTGGTAAAGAAATATGATAGGATGATCAATAAAAGTCTTCCAAGCATAAAATTATATTACATTAGGATAAAATTATTTGCAGAAAGTGGAATGGAAGTGTAATACAAGGTCAAGGAAAAAAAGAATAATGTAAAATTTCCAACAATTACATTAGCTCTTATATACCTAATACATATACATACATATATACACACATACATATATGCAGACATATATAAATATTTTTGATAGCTAGATGATGGTTATCAAACTCTTCATGGATATTTTTGGTATTGCCTTTAATATATCTACAAGAGTGTGTAAAATTTTATTTCTTTTTTTTATTTTATTTTTTTTTCCTTTTTTATTGGGGGAAAAACTACAAAGCATTTACAGTATAATGTTTACAGTCACAATTTATAGTGAGCTGATTTCCCAAAATATATTAAATATCAAGTTAAAATTTTATTTCTTGATGTCAATATTTATAATATATTATCAGTCCTCTGTATCTGTGAGTTTACATCTTCAGTTTCAACCAACTGCAGAT
>CAUYRT010054231.1:0-42644 GCA_963574885.1 Lepilemur ruficaudatus | reverse complement strand
TCAGGGTAGATATTTGGACATGCATTTGATCAAGGTCCAGGCCTGGCTTTTAGCTGTGCCGTGAAGTAGGTGAGTCTGGCTTCCACTCCAGCTCCAAGATTGGAGTCCCAGGACGTCCCCCACAGTCACTGCTGACTCTTCCCCCACACTCTGCCCCTGCCACCACCTGCCCCCCAGACACCAGGCCTTGCTTTCCAGGGCTCCCACTGTCTTCAACAGGGAACTACAGTTCATGCTAGCAGGTATTCTTACAGCACCACTCAGTGCCACCCCTCCTGGGGAGTGGGGAACACAGGGGTGACTGAGACACAGCCCCTGCCCCTGGGGAGCTTATAAGGAAATTGAGGGACTCTAAGAAAAGACGAATTTCCACTAACGTTTAATCAGTGGTCCCCAACCTTTTTGGCACCAGGGACCGTTTTCATGGAAGACAATTTTTCCATGGACCAGGGATTGAGGGGATGGTTTAGGGATATTCAAGTGCATTACATTTATTGTGCACTTTATTTCTGTTATCATTACATTGTAATATATAATGAAATAATTATGCAACCCCCCATAGGTTGGAGACCCCTGGTGTAAGTGAGTGATAATGAGTTTACTAAGGCTATTTGTAAATCAAATCAAAAGGCTCCTGGGTCAGAACCCTTTAAGAGCTCACCATTGCCCAAGAAGCAACAGTCTTCTACAACATTACTACATATACAAATTTTTTTCCATAATTAAATAAAAAACAAGTTTGAGAAATGTTTGGTGGAACAAAATGAGGCAACTTCTTTACTGCAAGACAGCTCAAAGTCAGACTGCTGGAGTTAAAAATCTTAGTACTACCACTTATTAGCTGTGTGGCCTTGGGCAAATTTCTTAACTTCTGTAAAATGGGGATAATACAACAGCACTTAGTTTGTAGGGTTGTGACATGGGTCAAATATGGTGACGCACAGTGCGTGCTTAGAGCACTACCTGGTGCCTTGCAGAGACTCGCAGGGAGTTGCTATTCGTTTTGGCGGAGCCTTTACAAGAGCAGCACGTGTTGAAGTTTCCAAGTGGAGGATACAGAATCCCATCCCTCTATGGGACAGAGAAGTCAGTGGGTTTGGTGTCTGGCGAACACGCTTGGGAAAGCTCCAACCTCCAGGATCAGGTCTGTACTCCGCTGCAAGGCATTCGAGGCCCTCGGTGCCTCGTGTTTTCTCGCCTCTTCTGCATTCCACCTCCTACTCGTCACCTCGGGCTTCTAAGACACCAAACAACTGCAGGTGCCTGGCACGCCGCATCCTCTCTGAGGCTTGCACACCTTTGCCCTTGCTATTTCCTCTGTCTAGAATGTCCTTCCCTGTCACTGACGTCACAGATCAAATGCCCCCTCTTCCTCAAAGCCTTCCCTGACTACCCTCTCTTTTTCCTCCCACTGTCTTAGGTCCTTCCACAGTCACCAGCCGGGGGTTAAACCCAGTTCCCTTTTAAGTGGCTCTGACAAGGAAATAACAATCTATAGAATAAAATCGAGTCTCTTTTTGTTCCCATGTCATTTGAAGGGACCTCGATGGAGAACCCCCAAAGTTGGAGAGTATGTGGGGGGTGGTTGGGGAGCACCCCCAGGAGCAAGGAGTTGTCCTACAGAGCAGCTGGAACTAATGGGCAGTAGGGAGCCTGAGAGATGCTTCGCAGGAGACTCGAGCCACTCAGATTAAGATGCTACAGGCAGAGAAAGGAAACCAGTGTTGTCAAAAATGAGCGCCGCATCACAGCTCCCAGCTGCAGCTGCCCACTCTACAGAAGCGGGTTTGCAGATGAGCTGTTTCTCACCTGGGCAACTCTGCAGGGCGTGCCAGGGTAGAGAGAGGCACGGTTGACCTGTTTGCTAATGATTAATGGTGAATGATTCGCCAGGGCTAGTGGAGGGGCTGACTCAGGCTGGGAAGGTGGGTGTAGGAAGGCTTCCCAGAGGAGGTGTCTTTTAGTCGGAAACCTCAGGCAGCCAGGATAGGAGGTGCTGGCCAAGGCGGAGGTGAGGGAAGGACAGCCTGTTCCGAAAGAGGGGCCTCTGGGAACCTGGGTCTATCAGTGGGCTGGAGTGGCCAGCAGGGCTGGGCCTCACCCCTTTAACCATGTGTCCAAGTGAGTTTGGGTCGGGCCGCGTGAGCTCCCACATGGGTTTGCGGTGACGATGCTCTGGGTTTGTTGGCTGCTTTCCAGGGACATACCAGAGGCGCCTTAATCTCCCTGACACGTCTCCTCAGCGCACTGGAGGCCGGGCCCTTCCGGGAAGGTTTTCTGTGGGCAGCCAATCCAGCCGGGTGTGGATTCCGCGAGCCTTAGTCACCGAGGGGCTGTCCTGACCTCTGCTGAGGGCTGGTCCTTTCCCATGTTTGACTCAGAGGATGGGGGAAAGTGACTCTCTTGTGGCAGATTTGTCTCCCCTGTCTAGATTTGTCATTTATGGAAATCATGCCTGAGCACCACTCAGCTACTGTTTGTTGAGCACTTACTATGTGCCGGGCTCTGTCTGGGTTCTCTAACACTTTCACCTATGATCGCAGAAAGAACACGTACCAGAGGGAGCCAGTGAGCCTTTTAGCCCCTCCACAAGCATTCACTGCATCAGTCAAGTGTCAGAGGTTCTAGATCTGTGCAATCCAGTGTGGTAGCATTAGTCGCGCTATTTACATTTAAATTAATTAAAATTAAATAAAGTTGGAAATTCAGCTTCTCAGTTGCACTAACCACATTTCAAAGGCTCAGTAGCCACATGTGGCTATCGGCTACCATATAGGACAGCGCAGTTACAGAACATTTCCATGATCACAGAAAGTTCTACTGAGCATTCTACAGTCACACTGAGCCAAACTCAAATCTCAACTCCTTCTCCTGGAAGCTGTGTGGCTTTGCCGAAGTTAGTAAACCTCTCTGAGCCTCTTTTCTGTAACTGTAAAAGCCCATGTTCTTTACATGGCACCTCTCTCATTTCAATATAATAGTTGGAACAGGCTAAAGATAAAACCTCCACCAAGTTCAAATTAAGTTTCCAAATTTGTTAGGATTCTTGTTAGCAAGTAACAGAAAATTAAACCAAGCAGGCTTAGGTAAAAAGGGAATTTATAAACAGAGCTGATGACATAATTTGTGGGGCCCAGTACAAAACAAACGTGGGGCTCTGTGTTCAAGAAACAGGAAAAAAGTTCATCAAAGGTACTAAAATGTATAGCTTTTTTTTCTTTCTTCCACAGTCTCTCACTCAACTTATTATTTTTTATGTTATTTAATGTCATTCTTAAGTAGATAAAAATAAAAATTTTAAATTATTAGTACAAATTTACCATTCATCTTTATATTGCGCAATGCCAGGGTCTTTTTTTTTTTTTTGAGACAGGGTCTTGCTCTGTCACCCAGGCTGGAGTGCAGTGATGTCATCATAGCTCACTGCAACCTCAAACTCCTGAGCTCAAGTGATCCTCCTGCTTCAGCCTCCCAAGTAGCTGGGACTGCAGGTGTACGCCACCATGCCTGGGTAATTTTTCTATTTTTTGTAGAGATGAGGTCTTGCTTTTGCTCAGGCTCCCATTTTGGCTTTTTGAATAATGCTGCTGTGAACATTCATGTAAAAGTCTTTCTGTGGACACATGTTTTCATTTCTCTTGAGTAGATACCTATGAATCAAATTACTAAGTCATTTGGTAAATTTATGTTTATCATTTTAAGAAACTGCCAAGCTATTGTCCAAAGTGGACACACCATTTTACATTCCTGCTAGCAATGTATGAGGATGCCCATTTCTCCACATCCTTGCCCATGGTTATAACTGTCTGTCTTCTTTATGTTAGCTATTCTAACGGGTGTGAAGTGGTATCTCATTGTGGTTTTAATTTGCATTTATCTAGTGACTCATGATGTTGAGCATCTTTTAATGGGCTTATTAGCCATTCATACATCTTCTTTGGTGAAATGGCTATTCAAACTTTTTGCCTGTTTTTTAAATTGGGTTATTTGCCTTCTTATTTAGTTGTGAGAGTTCTATGCGTTCTGGATGCAAGACTTTTATCAGAATTATGATTTGCAATTTTTTTCTCCCAGTCAGTGGCTTATCTTTTCATCTTCATGAGCTTGTCTTTTAAAATACAAAAATGTTTAATTTTTGTTAAGTCCAATTTATTGATATTTTTTCATTTATGGATCATGCTTTTAGCGTCCTATCTAAGAATTCTTTACCCAACTGATGGTCAAGAAGATTTTCCACAATGTTTTCTTCTAAAAGCTTTATAGTTTTAGCTCTTACATTTAGGTTTGTGATCCATTTTGAATTAATTTTTGTGTGTTGTGTGAGTTAAGGGACTAAATTTATCATTTTGCATGAGGATGTCCAGTTGTTCCAGCACCATTTTTGAAAAACCTTGTTGCTGATTTCTGATAACCCTATGTGGTCAGAAAACGAGAACACATGATAGAAATCCTTTGAAGTTTGTAGAGACTTGCTTTACAATGTTCAGTTTTCATAAATGGTCCACATATGCTTGGAAAGAATGTGTTTTGCGGGTGATGGGTGCAGTGTGACATGCATGTCCATTAGCTGAAACTAGAGGATCCATTAGTTCATATCTTCTGTATCTGTACTCATTTTTTTGGTCTACTTAATCTATTGATTACTGATGGAGGCATTTTAAAATCAGACTGCAAACTAGTACAACCTGTATGGAAAGTAGTGTGGAGATACCTCAAAGAACTACAAGTAGATCTACCATTTGATCCAGCACTCCCATTATTGAGTATTTACCCAAAGGGAAAAAAAGTCATTTTATGAAAAAGACACCTACACTCAAATGTCTATTGCAGCACAATTCACAATTGCAAAGATGTGGAATCAAACCAAGTGCTCATCAATACTTGAGTGGATTAACAAAATGTGGTATATGTATACAATGGAGTACTACTCAGCCATAAAAAATGGTGAACTAATACCTTTTGTAACAACCTGGATGGAACCGGAGACCATTCTTCTAAGTGAAGTATCACAAGAATGGAAAATCAAACATCACATGTACTCACCATTAAATTGGAACTAATCTGTCAACACTCATGTGCACATATGGTAATAAAACTCAACGGAAATCAAGCAGGTGGGAGGAGCGGGAGGGGATGGGTAAATATATACCTAACAGATACAATGCACACTATCTGGGTGATGGGCACATTTATAACATTGACTCAAACTGTACAAAAGCAATTCATGTAACCAAAATGTTTGTACTCCCATAATATTCTGAAAGTTAAAAAAATCTACCACTATGATCATGGATTTGTCTTTCTGTCCCTGTAGTCCTCTCAATTTGTAATTTATATATTTTAAGGCTGTGTTACTGGTTTCATACAAGTTTCCGTTGTGATTTGATCATTTTGTCGTTATGTAGTGACCCTCCTTATCTCTAGCAATATTTTTTCCCTTAAAGTCCATTTAGTCCGATACTAGTATCTTTCCCTGGAGAAAGTCCAGGGACTGCATACTTGGAAGATTTGATCTGGAGAGGTGATAAATACTATAGCTTCTTTGCATAGCACCTCTCCTTCCCCTTCCTTCCCAGCCAGGCTCACAGTCTCACATTAATCTAAAGACATCCTAACTGAGTAGGCGTCTTTTCTGTGGGATGCCAGAGAACACTAACAATTTTTAACAGTTTATTCAAGTCATTTGCTGTTTGGTATAAGAAAGCAAAAACATGACAGAGAAAGAAGGTTCTTCCTTTCAAAGCCAGACAGCCTTAGGAAACTTCAGGATCCAAATAGAAGTACGTGTATGTACTAGAGGAATGTGACATGTCTTGGGTTCTAGATTTCTTGTCTAAGGTGCTCTACCTCCGCGTATGTGGAATGTGAGGCACAGAAACCGATGCCGCCGCCAGCTTCTTCTGCAACCTGTCCTGGACTCGCTGGAAAGGCATACACAGTCCAGGTTGTAAACAGACTCTGAAGTGGTTGGACTTGTTAGGGAAATGGGGGTGTGACCTTCTCCCTGCCCAGGCATCATGCCCCACCCACTAAGGAGAGAGCCTCCTCCTCCTCACCAGTTGATGCTCGAGAACTTTCTTGGGCTAGGAGAGGAGACACCTGCATCCTGAGAAAAATAATCTCCCCCAGAGTGGATGAAGGCTGTGGTCTCAGCCAGCACACCAAGAGAAAACCCACTCATTCGGCACCTGTTCTGTGCAAGTCCTTGGCATCCGTGATTTCATCCAGTCTATACAATGACCTCATGAGGAAGATATTACCGTCATCAGTTTACAAACGAGAAGGCCTAGGCCTGAATAAATTGGCTTTCCCATGGGAACTCAGCTAGTAAGTCGCAGGACCCAGCTCTCCTTACCCTCCCTGTTTGCAGGGAAAACCAGGGGAACTTGCCTTCTGCCGAGAAGAGTTTTTGATCCACAGAGAGCAGCTGGGTGAGCCAGTGAGGGATGAAGAGGGAGATGCGGCCACCTTTCCTCCACTCCCTTGGGAGCCCTGGTACTCAGTACAGGGGGCATCAAGGTAGCACAGTGGGCTGGGAGCAAGGGGGACCCAGGTGTGAGTCCTGTGCCACCACCCTGCCAGCAGGTGACATTGGGCAAGCCACTTGACCTCTTAGGGGCTCAGTTTCCTTGTCGATAACTAGTGGTGTAGTACTAATAATTCCTCGTTCCCAGGGCAGTTATGAGCATTAAATACCATCACACATGAAAGACACTTAGCAGCTTCTGGCCTGTAGTAAGCTTTCAGTAATTTCCAGCTATTATTGTCACTATTATTGTTACTATTCTAGACCTGGGTCCCTGCTAATTATGTGACCATAAACAAATCTGTTTTCTGGGCCTCAGTTTCCTCATCCTTCCAATGGGGACTTGTGTAACCCCAACTTCAATGGAATGAGTTTAAAGAACAAATGTATAAAATGTAAATATTTAGTGTATTTATCAGTTCCTCTTTGTCTCCTTCTAGAAGCTCCAAAGAGAGAAAAATTATCCCAGGCTCCTAGGATAATGGAGTTTCGTGGCCATAGGGAGCTTTAAGCTCAGGGGGCTGAGCTGGCTCACATAGTGATGAACTCTGGACTCCCCAGGACCAGCAGTGCAGAGGGACCCCCAGCCAGGGGCCCTGCTCCAGGGAGCTGGCCGAGGGCCTAGACTTCTGAGAACAGGTATGGAGAAGGACTCCAGACCAAGGGACCAGCATGTGCACACGTGTGGGCATTTAAGGACAGAATGCAGTTGATTAGGTCACTTCTCCATGATTTATTAATTAGGAAGTAGTCCTCAGAAGTTTTTAGTGGTCACTGTGGAGACCTAGTCTCTTTGCCTTCTCAGAGATTAGCATTGAACAGCAGATGGCAAATGTATCAACCCACTTATGAACCTACAAATGGGCTGCATTCCTGAAGTGCACTTGTAAATTGGTGCTTGGTTCTCAGAATAATTTGTTCTTTGGGAGGATAAAAAAAGTTATACACTAGATTAAGTGGGAAAACATTTATACACAATTACATACAGATGCTCCCTGAGTTACTCTGAGGTTACAGCTCAATTAACCCATTATAAAGTGGAAAACTGGTTAAGTCAAACCCTTGTAAGTTGAAGACCTTCTGTATAGTGACCTATATTTGCATTGAAAAATTGTAGGAAAAAACATACGGCTCAAAAAATAAACCTCTTTATTTATGCCTGACACATAGTAGATACTACATAAATATTTGTATAAAAATATTGTAGATAAAACTCTTTTTTTTCTTGTATCAGTTGCCTTATTTAATTTTGAAAGTTGACACTGGGTGAGATTAAAGGAAGAAAAGGTGGTTGATGGAGACATTGGCCCGGCACATAGAGGGCCCGAGTCAGAGAGGCTGAGTCCCTCCCTCACGTCCACGTAGGAAGCTCAGGCTGGAGATCAGAGATGAGGCCAAAGATGTCTGGTGGATCCAGAGCATCTGGATGATTTCTGAGTACAGCAGGGGCCCAGACATAGTGGCTGCCAGTCCTCTGGGGTGCGGGAAGCCTGGCCAGGGCCGAGGGTCCAGGGCCAGAGCGTAGCCCGTGAAGGCAAGAAGGCACCAGCCCTCGGCCACACTCTACTCCCACTGTAGGGTTGGGCTCAGGCCCCTTCAGGTTCCACAGGGTGGGAGTCACTTATCTGAGGCCACAAAGCCAGTAGGGGGAGAGCCAGGGTGTGGCCCCAGCCCTGTGGGCCTCCAGCTATGTGGCTATTTCCATCCCCGTGGCTGGTCCTCGGGGGACCATAGTGTCTTGCTGTGCAGGTGCCCACCCAGAGAGGAGTAGAGGGGAAAGGAAACCGGGGAGACCTTTCCTTGAGGCTCAGTCTTTGGCTTCCGATAGGCCCTGGTCAGCCCTATAATAGATTTTGGATGAGTTGCTAAAGTCAACTTTTCAAGAACTAAATTTTAGGTAGAAAACTATATGAAAAATTAAAAATTGAACTACAATTTTAAAACTTCATAAACAAAGTCAAAAAACAAGAGATAACATGGAGGAAATTATTTACAACTCATATCATCAAGGATTAATCTCCCTGATATATAAAAAGCTTCTAGATATAGAGAAAGAAAGATCATCAATCTAATAGGGGAAAAAAGGGCAAAGGTCATGAAAGGGCAGTTCACAGTTAAAGAAACACAGATGGATTTAAACATCTGCAAAATGGTCAACTTCATTCAATTAGATAAATGTAGATTAAAACTACACTAGGCTACAAATTTTTTCCTAACCGATTGGCAAAACCCAAACACATTCTCATCCACTGCAGATGGGAAAGCAAAAGCCTTTAGGATCAGCAATTTGACAACATCTATGAAATTTCCAGATTTATTTTCCCTTTGATCCTGCATCCCACGTGTAGGAATTTATCCTCTGACTTGCACAGGCACGAAATAACACATACGAGGTTAGCAACTGCGGTAATAGTGAGTAGTAATCGCAGAAGATGGAGATGACCTACAATCATTGAGAATTGATTAACTATTCTATGGTACATCCACACAATGAAGTGATAGGAATGTATACAAAATAGTGAACTTTGTACTTAAATGGAGAGATCTCTAGCATATGTTAAGTAATAAAACTAAGGTGCAGACTAGTAATTGTGTAAGAAAGGAGAAAACAAGAATAAATATTTGTGTTACCAGTATTTACAAAAGAGACACTTGAAGAATACATAAGAAACTAAAGAAATGTTTATTAGCCTAGAGCAGCAGGTCTCAAACTTCAGCCTGGATTCTCATCACATGGAGGGCTTGTTAAAACACACATAGCTGGCTCCCACTCCTACAGCTTCTATTCTATTCACTAGGTCTGGGGTGGAGCCCCAAAATTTGCAATTCTAACAAGTTCTCAGGGGTGCTGGTGCTGACAGTTAGGGGACCACACTTGAGCCAGAAAATGGACAGAGTTAGAGGCTGGAGCAGGTCTTCTCAGGGTATATATATTTTTCTCATATTGATTTTTTTAAAAGCTTGCAAATGTATTACCTACTCAAAAATAAACCTTAATTCAAAAAAATTATTTAAAAAGACAAACAAGTGTTCAATAAAATAACCTATTCCTCAATCACTCTCTACCCCCCTTAACCTGTTTTATTTTCCTTATAACAATTATCATTATACCTAAAACTATGCTATTTTATTTACTTTCTCCCCCAAATAGAATAGGGTAAGGGCATTATTTCTATTCCTCTTTATTTTTCCAATACTAATATTGTGCCTGGCACATAGTAGGTACTCAAGAAATAGTTACTGAATAAAGTGAATGAATGAATGATCTTAGTATTCACTATCAGCAGTTCTCAGTAAATCACCCAGAGAACTTTTAAAACATGCCTATGCGACCAGGCACGGTGGCTCACGCCTGTAATCCTAGCACTCTGGGAGGCCGAGGCGGGTGGATCACTCGAGGTTAGGAGTTCGAGACCCCGTCTCTACTAAAAATAGAAAGAAATTAATTGACCAACTAAAAATATATAGAAAAAATTAGCCAGACGTGGTGGCGCATGCCTGTAGTCCCAGCTACTCGGGAGGCTGAGGCAGGAGGATCGCTTGAGCCCAGGAGTCTGAGGTTGCTGTGAAGTAGGCTGATGCCACGGCACTCTAGCCCGGGCAACTCTGTCTCAAAAAAAAAAACAAAAAAACAAAAAAACCCATGCCTATGGCCCATCAAATCCCCAGGTTTTGATTGAACTGTTTGGAGCAAAGATCAATTCAAGCCTTGAATGATGGAATACAAAACTTCTTAGTGATGTTAGCTTTAATGGTCTCCGTTTAAGTTGTCCCCATTGTGGAGCAGGGCAGGGTACTGAGTCCAAATGCTGGGTCTGCTGCCTTTCAGTTCTGCAGTGAAGCTGTGGGCCTATGGGCTAGGGTGACACTGCCACAATCTTGCCACACCATCACAGTGAAAAGAGAGTGGGTTTGGGAGTCACAGAGACATAGCATCCAACCCCTTTGGCCACTCATTGGTTCTGTGACTTTCCATTTCTGGGCCTCAGTTTCTTCATCTGTAACACGGGGATGCTAATGACTCTCTCTTAGGGCCACTGGGAGAATCACACGCTATAATGGGCACGACACATAGCACCCAATATGTGTTAGTTATTTCTTGCCTTTTCAGTTTAGTTATTGCATCAGCTATTTTCCAAGTTTCCCCCTCGGTTTATTAAGTAATAGTTGTAAAAGTTTATAACAGGTCACAAATTGGCAGCCGGCACCCTTGTTTTGATTGGCACTCAAAGTGATTTGCAAAAACCTGACTTAGTTGCCAACATTTAAAAACTAGGAATCTTACATAAAAATCTGGATTTGCGGCTTCATTGGAAACATCTGCACGAGCACAGTTACTGGAGCTGAGAGTCAGCAGCTTGTTCCCACTCAGTCCCCGTGACCCCCAACCACCTTCCGCCTCCTGAGCCCTCAGTTCCCTGGAGTTCCTGGACACCCACTGCTAAAGGCTTTGAGTCCCTGGTTCACACCCCAGCTTATAAAGTGCTTTCACCTGCTTCATCTCATGTGCACCTTGCCCATGAGAGAGGTGTTAATACTGTCTCCTTTACAGGAGAAGAAACTGAGGCTGAGACGCTATAGGACCTACTCAGGGTTAATAACTGCAACAGCAATAAATAGTAACATTACTGGGTATTTAACACGTGCCAGGCGTTATTCTAAGCACTTTACACATTTAGCTAATTTAATCCCCTCACAATGATTTGATCGGATATTTTCTTTATCCCTGCTTTACAAATAAGGAAATTGAGGCAGAGAGATGTCAAGTAACTTTTCCAAGGTCACACAGCTAGAAAGCTCACAATAAACTCAAACCGTCTGAGTCCTAATCCACACTTGTTCCTTTCCTTCCTTCTTTTCTCTTTTTTAAAATCAACCAATCTCTGGGCCCCAGCTTCTGGTAAGAATTTGCCAGTTTTTTTGGTGAGAGGGGCAGGCTCATGTTTTGTGATACTTGTTCCCTGCTGCGACCTTAGCACCTAGAACAATGCCTGGCATATAGAATAAGCACAGGCAATAGTGAAAGGTTACAGCAACAGAGGCAATATTATCAGTTTTCAGTACCCAGTGTCTGTAAATAAGGTAGTTGGTTACCTAATTAAACTAATTAGCATAAAGATGAGGCTCTACTATGTGGGCCCCTGATGGCCTCCCTGCTCTTGAGAAGCTCAAGCCCAAGTGAGAAACATACAAAATTCAAATACAGGATGTGCATGGACACGAGTCACTTGCCAAGAAAGTTACCTTTTCCCTTAGACATAACCAATGATTCACTTATGATATTCGCAAAAAAGACTAACAATTGAATCAAGCCAGTTTAGAATGACTATTACCTTTTCATTGGACTTATACTTTCAATTGCGGAAATGGGACCATGAGACAGGAAGACTTGGAATCTCTGGAAAAGTCCTCTACCTTCCTGGCCAGAAAGTTTCAGAGTCCCCTTCCAGATCCCTTCTCCACCCTTCTCCACCCTGCTCTCTGTCCCAGGAAGCTGACCTGGTAATACACCAACAAGCCCCTTTGTCCCTTCTTCTGGCTGGATTCAGACACTGCAGAGCAGTAACACATAAAGTAAGCTTCCTTACTCCCTTCCCACAGGGTCGCCTCAGACTGGGATGTACTCTGGTCAAGGTCACATGGCTCTGGTCAAGGTGGTCTCTCCACATGAGTGGCCACTCCAGCCCCAGTCAGGCCTCGGTGGTAACGGCACCTCTGTTACCAGCCAATTCTGGGATATCGCACTGGACATGGGTTTCCCCCGCACCCTGCCCACACCTTTGTAAGTAATCCCTTTGTTTAGCTGTCCTCAAATTATGCAGTTTGAACATATCATCTGCTCCCTGCCCCTGCCCCGAACTCCTGGCCTCAAGTGATCCTCCCGCCTTGACCTCCCAAAGTGCTACGGTTACAGGTATGAGCCACCACACTCCTGCCAAAGGTCTTGATAGAACAAAGAATGACCACCCCCCCCCCCCGACACACACACACACACCCCTGAGCAAGAAGTATTCAGCCAACAGATCAACTTTGGACTTGAACTGCAACCCTTCCCTGGGATTGCCAGCCTACCCTGCAGAATTTGGACTTGCACTTCCACAGTCATATGAGCTGATTCCTTAAAGACACCCATCCCCATACACACACACACACACACACACACACACACACACATTCTGTTGGTTCTGTTATGTCTGTGGCCTCATTTGAATGAATATTTGTCTTCTCTTGGCAGACATGGCAAATTGTTTGAGAGCAGGATGCCAGTTCAGGATGAAGCAGTGTTATCCTTGACTTCTTCCACCAGTCCTGCCCCCAGTCAACCCATCTAGTGGCTGATTCTTTCCAATTCCTGCACTGTATCTCTCTCACTGCTGCCACCTTAGTCTGAGCCATCCACAGACATCCCCAGCCCATCGCACAGGACCCTTGATGGTCTAACTGTTGCTATATCTTTGACCAACTTTGACCCCTCTCATTTCCAGCATTTGCCCTAGTGCCAGGTGTGCAGAACTCCTCACCATCACTCAGATAGCCCACGCTTTTTTATGCCTCTGTGTTCCATCCACCTAAAAAATCTCTAATGAGGGCTGACGGTGTGTACAACCCTGTGCTAAGGACAGAACAGAGTCTCAGGCCTTAAGAAGCTCAGAGTTTAGGGGAGAGACAGGCTTGGACACAGGTGAGTGCAGCCACAGGCTGGCAGTGGCCTGAGTGCCCTCCACACTACAGAGGGGAGGAAAGAAGCACAGGGGGAAGGCACTTTGCAGAGGGAGGGAGCCGCTTAATTTCATGCACTCTCTTCCTTCTGTGTGCTGCAGCCACATGTCATCCCTCTGCTCTGCAGAGACGACTGGAGCCCCACTGCTCTGTCCAGAAATAATTCATTGTTTCCTTCCCAGTGTTCCTCAACATTTATATTTACTGCTTTCCTTATTTGTTGCGTCAAGTACTATTAATACCATCAGATACTGCTCTTTGAGTGTTTACTCTGTGCGGAGCCTGTGTTCGCCCCTACGGTCACCCTATGAGGCAGGAACCAGCACATCACCACGGGCTTAGAGGGGTTAAGTACCATGCTCAGTAACTCCTGGCTCAGGAGATCAACCGTTCGATTGGTCTGAGCACCCCGTGTGGCACAGAGTAGAGCCTGAATGTTTGTTTAATGGAAGCGTGTTTGTAGAAATGCCGGGCTTCGCAAGCTGCGCGGAATGGAATGAAATAAACGAGAGGGATTTGTCAGGGAAGGCTTCAAAAGCAGAGGCCGTCTGTTTCTCTTTTGCTGTCACTGCTGTTTCTCACTGTCTGGGGACAGAGCCAGGAGAGCGAAGCCAGGTTGTCCCATCATTGGTGTAGGTCACAGCGCCTTGCTGCCACCAGCTGACAGCAGCACAGAGCTCTGCAGCTCGGGGTTGCCTGTGCAAAGGGCTCTCCCAGGTCCGTGTCCCTTTCCCTTCTGTGTGCCAGTTGGGGTCTCTCCCTCTCCCGGCCAGAGCTGGCCCTGCCGAATGCCAAACATCTGCAGACAGGGTTTGCAAACAACTGGCTCAAAGCTCTGAGCTTTTGTGATCTCATCCAAATGCCTGGCTGTGGGGAACAGTCTTGTTTTCCTGGGCTACCAGTCTGAGGTGGTGGGAATTACGTGAAACTCGGGCTCAGCGGCCCACGTTTGGTTCTCAGCCCTGCCACTTCACGGTGAAATGACGCTGAACCTCAGTTCCCTTCACTGCACAGTGGAAATGATGATCATTTCTACCTCGTAGGGCTGTCATGAGCAATAAGACAATAGAAGTGGGACATGCTTTTAACTGTGTTCTGCTGTAAACATGGGAGAGATTGTCAGTAATTCAAAGAAGCAAGACTTCCTCAAGCCATAGTCATGCCAAGATGTCTAGACAACCCATTCAGTTTATCCCAGGTCATTACTGAGATGTGAGAACTACATAGCAGGGAAACTAAGTGTTGCACTGACGGGACCAGATTTAGTTATTCATGGAGGCGGGCTGGCACCTTGGGACTAGCCCAGGACATGGAGGCAGAAATTCTGAAAACGAATCCCCAATTTCATTGTGTAATCTAGGCATTGTTTTTTCAGCTCTAAAATTGTGACTATACTCTCCACTTTGCACATGCCCTGAGACCCAGCAGTCCTGCTCTCCCAGGGAAGCTCTCTTACAGGCGCGTAAGGCAACGTGTAGAAGGATCTTCACTGTGGCAGTGTCTTTGGCAGCAGACAGTGGGGGTGCTGGAGGTTTTCACAGCCAGGGGAGTGGGTAACAAGCCACGCTGGAGGCAACTGTGGGATCCGGACAGCAGGCGGCAGCAATGGACTAGACACACAGGCAATGTGGTGCGCTCTTCACACCAGTGCTGGGTGAAAACATAGGGGTGGGACATGATGTACCACAGTTCCATGGGCACAAGCAGGCACAAACAAGAGAATGTGTTTTACGAGGATGCATGCACAGTTATAGGCCTTATCCAGTGTGTTAGAATGGATGCCTATGAGAGGAGATGAAGAGGAGTGGAGATTCATGGTGAGGGGGTACGTAGGAAAAACTAACAAATGTACCAGGAAAAAACAAGCTATTTTCCATACTCTTAACACAGAACACTTCTGCCACCAGATATGTGGGGTTTTGCCCACAATGACTCATTTTCCAACACTAGCTGGTGTCCTACAGTTCAATTCCATTCTGACACTAACTGGAATTGGCGCAGAGCCCACAGGCTAGGGGCTCAGTTCCATTGAGCTGTCTCCCACTTCAGGTGCCAATTGCAAGCAGTAGGTGCTCGGCTTACCCACAACTTCTGTCTATAGATCAGATTCCCATGACTCCCTGCTTGGATGCACTAATTTGCCAGAGGGGCACACAGAACCCAGGAAAACAGTTTACTTATTACTGCTGATTTATTACAAAGGATATTTTAAAGGATACAAATGAACAGTCAGATGAGGAGATACATAGGGTGAGGTTCAGAAGGGTGCCCAGCTCGGTAGCTTCTTTCTCCATGGAGTTGGGGTGCACCACCTTTCTGGCATGTGGATGTGTTCTTGTTCACCAACCCAGAAGCTCTTTGGACCATGTGGTTCAGGGATTTTTTTTTTTTTTTTTTTTGAGACAAAATCTTGCTCTGTTGCTCGGGCTAGAGTGCAGTGGTGTCAGCCTACCTCACAGCAACCTCAAACTCCTGGGCTCAAGCCATCCTCCTGCTTCAGCCTCCTGAGTAGCTGGGAATATACACATGTGCCACCATGCCCAGCTAATTTTTCTGTTTTTTATGGAGATGGGTCTTGCTTATATCCAACTCCTGACCTCAAGTGATCCTCCCGCTTCAGCCTCCCAAAGTACTAGGATTACAAGGGTGAACCACTGCACTTGGCTTAGTTCAGGGATTTTTATGGAAACTTCATCGTGTAGGCATGGTAGATTACCTCAAACTCTAGTCCCTCTTCTCCTCCTGGGGGATGGGGGTTGATGCTGAAAATTCCAACCTTCTAATCACAGCTTGGTCTCTCTGGTGACCCATCTAGGAACCCATCCAGAGTCACCTCATTAGAACAAAAGACACTCCTATCAACCGGGAAATTCCAAGGGATTAGGCGTTCTATGTTAGGAACTGGGGTCAAAGACTAAATATTAGAACAAAAGATGCACCTGGCACCCCTATTGCAAATTACAAGGGTTTTAGGAGCTCTCTGCCAGGAACCATGAGTGAAGTCAAAAAATATATTTCTTATTATAAATCACAATATCAGGGGGAGGTGGAATAAAACCAGAAAAGAGCATTGCACAGATCAATGATAATAGTCAACTACTGACTGAGAGATGTAATCGACTCAATTTCCTGTATGAGAAATTTAAAAAAAAATCCTTACTCCTGAGGCATTGTAAGAATTATGCATAAAGTTCATAAAGGTCCCTGGCACACTTGGCACATGAGAGATGCTGCAGAAATGGCAGCTCCTTTCATCATTCACTCAGTAACAAATAATATACCAAGAATTCACTTTGTGCAGGACCCTGTGCAAGGAGCTATGGGAGAGGCAAAGACTCAGTGTCTCTCAGGAACCTGAGCATGGCTCACAGGACATAATAGCAGCAGGAGGGGAGAAAACTCATCCGCAGTCACAGAGATGCTGCTGCCAGAACCCCTCAGTTTCCAAATTGAGGCTGAAAGAAATGACCTGCTTAAGGTCACACAGCTAATTAGTGGCTGAGCTAAGAGCAACTGCCCCAGTCTCCAGGGCCCTTTTCAGAGCATTACCCGAGCCAGTTCCTTTGAACCCTAGACCTGCGGTCCCCAACCCCCGGGGCCACGGACCAGTACCGGTTTGTGGCCTGTTAGGAACTGGACCTCACAGCAGGAGGTGAGTATCTACAGCCGCTCCCCGTTGCTTGCATCACCACCTGAGCTCCGCCTCCTGTCAGATCAGGGGTGGCATTAGGTTCTCATAGGAGCACGAACCCTACTGTAACCTACTGTCAACTGCGCATGCGAGAGATCTAGGTTGTGCGCTCCTTGTGAGACTCTAACGCCTGATGATCTGAGGTGGAGCCGAGGCAGTGATGCTAGCACTGGGGAGCAGCTGCAAATGTAATAAATGTAATATGATGGAAATCATCCTGAACCATCTCCCTCACCCAGTCCCAGGTCTGTGGAAAATTGTCTTCCGTGAAACCAGTCTTTGATGCCAAAAAGGTCTGGGACTGCTGCCCTAGACCACTGGCAGGTGTGTATCTCCTGCCTCACCTTTTACCGAAACTCTCCTCCCTTCACTCCTTTCTGGTTTATACACTCATCCGTGTGTGTGTGTGTGCGCGTGTGTGTGTGTGTTTAATGGAGAAAGGAAATAATATATTGTTTTAAAAATGCAATTTGGTAGCTAAAGTCTCTCAGAACAGAAGGTCCATGGGAAAAAGGTTCTGAGCCTTGCAGAGATGAAGCTCTGAGGAGCAAACCTTGTGGTGGTTAATCTTATGTGTCAACATGACTGGATCACAGGGTGCCCAGATATTTGGCTAAACATTATTTCAGGGCATGTCTGTGAGAGTGATTCAGGATGTGATTAGCATTTGAATCGGTGGACTGAGCAAAGCCGAGGGCCCTCCCCAGTGTGGGGGGGGCCTCATCCAATCCCTTGAAGGCCTGAACAAAACAAAAAGGCAGAAGAAGGGTGAGTTTACTTTCCACCTGCCTGCTTCAGCTGGGACATTGGTCTTCCCCGCCCTCAGACTGGGACCATCAGCCCCCTGGTTCTCAGGCCTTCAGATTTGGGCTGAACGACACCACTGGCTTTCCTGCGTCTCCCGCCTGCAGACGGCAGGAAGTGAGACTTCTCAGCCTCCATAGTTACATGAGCCAATTCCTTACGATAAAGCCCTTTACAGATACACGATGCTATTGGTTCTATTTCTCTGGAGAACCCTGCATTCCTCCTCTGCCTCTTCCAGGCCCACCCAGATGCTTTAGTGATCCCAGGTCAGCGTTTCTAATCAGAAGCAACCCCCACCCTCGGCCCTCAAAGCTGGCCAGCCCAAATCTTACCAGCCACATGCCACACCAAGGAGAAGGAGGAGAACAGTCCCTATAGTCCCCTTCTAGCATTTTTCGTCCTTTCACTTGTCCCCAAAATATCTTATTCTCCGAAGATGGCAAGAGCACCTCCCAAGGGGCAGGGCCTTGGCACCTCCCGTGGAGCCAGGTCCCCGAGATTTGATGGGGGGATGCGCGAGAGGCTCTGGGTCTGGCTCACGGGGGTGTGTCTCAGGCAGCAGGCCCTTGTGAAGCCTCCAGGGATGTGAGGAGGCTGTCACAACAGCCAGGGAAGGACAGATAGACATGGCAAAGGGAGGGACAGGTCCCTGAAGGCTCTGCCAATATCTTGCCAGTCTTGGTTCACCAAAGCTGTGATAGGTTTTCTTACCATTGCAGGGAAACCCAAAAGTTTCCCCACAGATTTCAAAACGAGATTGGCAAAGAGCTGAAAAACATACTGGTGTTCAGAGACAAGCACACCAGCTCTGTGTCAGAAAGGGGAGGGACAAAGGGGAAAGGAGGCACATGGTGACGGGAGCGCTCCACCTCTGGGGGTGGGCACAGCTCTGAGCTGGGATGATGACGACAATGAAGAGGAGAAGGCTGGCCAACATCTAATGAGCACTTCACTCTGTCCCAGGTGCTGTGCTAAGCCCCTAACAGGTCATCTCCACTCAGCTCTCGCACAGCGGCCCTATAAGCTGAATTCTGTCATGTGCCCGTTTTACAGATAAGGAGATGAGATGCAGAATGTTGACGACTTGCCCAAGATCACACTGATAAGGAGTGGTGGAGTCAGGATTTGAACCCAGGTTGCTTATGGATCTAATTACTAAACAAGACAGCAGCTAAACTATGGTCTGGTCATTAGGAATCTCTCAGCACCTGGTTGAGAAAGTGATAAAAACGAATCCTTACCGCACAAGGCAGGCATCAAAGTGCACATCATTCTGTGCTCATTTTCCCGTGGGAATATTTCTTACGGAAATGCATTCTGAGGAAACACAATCTGCGACCGCACTTTCTATATTCTCAGTACTGTCGCTGCTGTTTTACGGAGGGCTGTGGCTCACAGAGAAGCAGAGCACATCATGGGCCTGCGTCACATCCAAGCTCCCTTCCACTGGGGCTGATTTTCGGCCGTGTTTGTCAGCACTCTCAGTAGTGCCACCGCTATGGAATGTTTGTATGACATTATTAAAAGATGTTTAAAGAGATTTTAAAACTCAAAAACTGAATAAAAGCCATGGCAATCACTCTGTGCATGTAAACAACAGCCTGGTTCAGACAACACAGACAGGACATGCCAGGGATTTCTGTTTGCTAGCTAACGTGGCACCACCGTGTGGCAAGAATGTAAACACCAGTTGCAGTTAGCTTAGCTGGCTTTGAAATGCTGTATTGATTAATTTCTTTTAATTGGTGAGAATTGGCATTATTTTAAACTCATGCACATAAAGTCAGACTTTATTGGTATCTCACATTGCACTTTTCAATTTCCGTAATTTCATTGTGGGCCCAATGGCCCCTCCATGCCATGTGGTAAGGGCCATGATTTGGGTATGTGCTGGACATCTAGGTATAACAGGGCCCCAGAGGAGGTGACATGTGAGCTGGGCTTTGAGATAGCTTTCCAAAGGAATTCACAGGCATGGGAAGCAGCAGAGAAAAGGGAAGAAGATGGTCCAGGCATACAGAGCAGAACATGACATGCCACAGAGTCACAGAAGGAGACTGGGGGCTTGTGAAAGGCTGGGCGTGGTGGATCCTAGGGTGTGGGTGTCGGCATGGGTCAGGGCCAGGTTGGGAAGGGACACAGTGACATGGGAGGAGGCTTTCTCCTGTAGAGGGGAGGCCACTGAAGGACAGGCAGCTCTGCGTTTAGAAGGATTGCCAGTAGCAGTGTGGATGTTGGACCAGAAGAGAGAAGAAACCAGAAATAAGGGAACTAGTTAGCAGGCTGTTGCAGAAATATCCCATTCATTCATTCATCCTGCAAATATTTACTAAATGCCCTAAATGCCTACTCTGTGCCAGGCACTGTTCTAGGCATTAGAGATACGTAAAAAAACAAAGATGCTGCCCACAGGAAGCCTGCACTCTCCTGGGGGGAGACAGGCAGCAAACACATACATAATCAAATATGCAGTATTTCCAATGGTGTTAAGAGCAATGGAAAAAATAAGGCATGGAATGACGGTAGAGAATGCGTACAGGTTTGCTGTTTTAGACAAGGTGATCACGGAAGGCCTGGGGAGAAGGTGCATACAAGGCCCAAAGGGGGTGAGGGAGTAAAGTGTCCGAGTCCTGGGGGACAGCAATGCAGGCAGAGAGAACAGCATGGGTGGAGGCTGAGGTCTGAGCACATCTGGTGGGAGCATCTTCTCTAACTCAGCCTACTTTCAGATGAAGCACAACATCCTCGCCACTAGGGTGCTGCCAGCCCAACCTAGAAGGTGGGGCTCTCCAAATTGCTATTGGTGCTGGTGGCTTTGGAATTGCATATTCAGTGCAGGAAGACACCTAGCTTTATTTATTTATTTATTTGTTTAAGACAGAGTCTCACTCTGTTGCCTGGGTTAGAGTGCAGTGGCGTCAGCCTAGCTCACAGAAACCTCAAACTCCTGGGCTCAAGCGATCCTCCTGCCTCAGCCTCCTGAGTAGCTGGGACTACAGGCACGCGCCACCATGCCCAGTTAATTTTTTCCCATTTTTTTTAGTTGTTTGGCTAATTTCTTTCTATTTATAACAGAAACTGGGTCTCGCTCTTGCTCAGGCTGGTCTCGAACTCCTGAGCTCAAGCAATCTTCCCGCCTCGGCCTCCCAGAGTGCTAGGATTATAGGCGTGGAGCCCCCGCGCCCGGCCGATTTTTAAAAATTTCAATAGATTTAGGAGGTATAAGTGGCATTTTTTTACATGGATGAATTGTATAGTGGTAAAGTCAGGGCTTTTGGAGTACCCATCAGTATCTCTCACCCAAATCATGTACATTGTACCCAATACGTAATTTTGATCCCTCACCCCCCTGTGACCCTCCCCTCTTCTCAGTCTTCAAAGTCCATTATACCACTCTGTATGACCATGTATACCCATTGTTTAGGTCCCATTTATAAGTAAGAACATGTGGTGTTTGTTTTTCCTTTCCAGAGGTACTTTACTTAGGATAATGGCCTCCAGTTCCATCCAAGTTGCTGCAAAAACACTATTTCATTCCTTTTCCTGGCTGAGTATTACTATGTGTGTGTGTGTGTGTGTGTGTGTGTGTGTGTGTTTGTATCACATTTTCTTTATCCACTCATCATTTGATGGGCCCTTAAGTTGGTTCCATATCATTGCAATTGTGAACTGTGCTGTGATAAACATTTGGGTGCAGGTGTCTTTTTTATAAAATGACTTCTTTCGCTTTGGGTAGATACCCAGTAGTGGGATTGCTGGATCAAATGATAGGTCTACTTTTAGTTCTCTGAGGAATGTCCCTACTGTTTTCCATAGAGGTTGTACTAATTTACGTTTCCACCCACCAGTAGGTAGATGTGTTCCCTTTTCACCACATCTGAGCCCACATCTACTGTATTTTAATAATAATAATAATGGCAATTCTGACAGGGTTAAGGTAGTATCTCATTGCGGTTTTAATTTGTATTTCCCTGATGAATAGTGATGCTGAGCGTTTTTTCATGTTTTTTTTTTTTTGGCCATTTGTATATCTTTTGAAAAATGTCTGTTTATGTCTTTTGCCCACTTTTTAATAGGGTTGTTTTTTTTTTTTGCCGATTTGAGTTCCTTATAGATTCTGGATATTAGTTCTTTGTCAGATGTATAGTTTGTGAATATTTTCTCCCTTTCTGGAGGTTATCTATTTAATCTGTTGATTTTTTATTTTGCTGTGGAAAAACTTTTTAGTTTAAGCCTCATGTATTTATTTTCGCTTTTGTTATAAACACCTAACTTTAACGTCACCTGTTTCTCCAGTACGAACATCCAGGAATTCAACCGAGGCATACAGAGTACTTGGAAAAGGTCCTTGCTGTTTTAAATAAACAAACTCATTGTCAATTAGACCCTGGCCAAACAGGCCAGGGGACATGGAGGGGGTGAGAGTGAGGGAAATGGCACAGCGACCTCAGCCCAGCTCCTCACTTCCAGCTAGGCTCACAGCTGGGAGGAGCCCTTGTCCTCCAAGGAATCTTTTTCAGGAGTGGAGAAAAAGGCATCTCAGTCAGGCAGCTAGGGTCCCTGGAGGGCAGACTTCACCCCTTTTCAATATGTGAAGAGGCTGAATAATCATCTTGTCCCTCTCTCCTGTCTACATTTTATCTATTTACTCAATATCTCCACCGTTTGTTTCCCTTCTATGTGGCAACTCCACCTGTCCGTGTCATATCCCGTCCCACCTGACATCCTGTCCACCAATCCTGTCTCTCCACGAATCTGTCCTTTTCTCTATTAGCTCTGTGAACTGTAAATAATTAGAATGTTTAGATTGACCAGCACCTCTTTTATTTCAGACCGAAATTGCTCTAAAGGCCATGATTCTATTGGCCTGTCTGCAGATACTCATCATCTTTGGTGGAGATTTGCACTGCCTCTGGGTCACCACTGAGAAGCACTGATCTTACTATAGAGCTGGAAGTTGTGTGGGATTTTTAAAATATCACATTCTTGACATAATCTCTTTTTGACGTCATTTGTCCATTTCTCCTACAATCTTAAAAAAAAAAATCTGACTGACGTTTCTGTGTGGTTGGATTTTGTGAAGTTTTTATTAAACCAGAATACACACACACACACACACACACACATACACAGACATAGACACTCATTAAGTTTCTTTCTCCCACTGAAATTGGCAAAGATGCACAAAGAAAACTGGGACCTAAGGACCCAGTGGGGAAACGAAGCTTCCAATGGAAAATGGCCTTTTATTAATATTATAATTCCATCACATCTAGGAAGCTGGACCAGGCTGTTATTTTAGAGGTTTGAAAGTTGCCCTCCTTCTTCCTACCCAGCTACTGACTTGGGGTTTTAGGTGGGTGAGGCCTGCCCCCACCAGAAAAATCTACAGTTAAAATGGCAACACTTGGAAGGTACTGGAGTTGAATTTAGCCTTCCTCACTTCAGAAGAGCTAAATTCACACAGAAGTGCAGCAGAAGTCAGGAACCACTGCCAGGGGTCCAGAGTGGCAAGGGCCTCCCCTGTCCAGGGCCTTTCCTCAGGAGTTGTTAGCTGTGGGTGAAGTGGCCACCTCCTCCCCAATCCCCACTCTCCATTGTATCCCTGGAACCAAAGCCTGCCAGCTCAGATGACCAGGCCCATGTCTGAGATGCATAAATTTGGTCCTCTGCATCCCTCAGAAGTACACTATATTTCCACTACCTGTAGATTCTCATGCAATAAGCTCTTTATGTTCTGGCCATTGGTTCTTTTTCTCCAATAGTTCTAGGAAAGTCTTCAAAAAGTAAACAGCAGCGTAGGTATAAAGTTAAAAGGAATAGATTTTTTTTTTCACATACCATGAATTCCTCATTGATTGGTTTAATCAAATATTTAGTGTATCCACAGTAAATTTTATTTATTTTTATTATTTTTATTTTATTCTTCAGTCCAATCCCTACTTGAACATACAAGTAAGTTTTAAAAGTTCCTTTATGGGGCAGGAGAGCATCTTTTATACTTTGGTTTCACTTTTTGGCATTTAAATGCTTTCTCACATACTCAACTTCTTTTTAAAGGTTTAGAGTTCATTATAACAAATCCCATTAAATCAGTAGTGCTTTTTAAAGTTTGGCCTATGAATTTTCTTATTTTAAGCAATATTTCATCCAGGAAAGATCCAGCAGAATCTGAGAACTTGGCACTGCCTGGCCAACTCTCGCTACTAGTTCCTGTCATTTCTATGAATATTTGGGTGTTCACATTTGTTGTCTTTGGTCATACTTAACCAACTGGATCTCTTTTTTGTTGAAATGTGAATTCTTCTGCTATCCAGTTAAAGTCCATTGTTTTTAAGAACTTTGATTTTGAATATGAATATTGCTTTAACCTGGTTACTATGTTTTGCTTTTTCATAGTTAATTTAGAACAGAAATCACGGGATTACTTCAATACAAACAATTTATTCTTCTGGATTTTTCTCTAAGTAGAGGAATTTCTTGACTCTTAACACAGCAAAATATGATCTTTCTGGACTCCCAGTTCATGGTTATCCTTAAGGTGGTCCAGGGCCCAAAGGCCATCCCTAGGAAAAGGAAGCAAAGCACTTACCCACAGTAGGCCCTGTGCTAGACACCTGGGTACATAAGTGAAAATAAGGTCCCTGCCTCATAGGACTTCAAAGTTTGTGAGAGATGAATTGATAAATGATAATCACATAAGTCATATTACAGTTTTGTTTTATAGACACAACAGCGAAAGAATGTGAAAAGTGCTGTGAAATCACAGTGGGAGGGATATGTTCTTGTAGGGAGGAAGAAGGATGAGGATTGAGGAAGACTTCATAGAGGTCGTGAGTTTTGAAATGGGGTTTGAAGGCTGAGTATGCGTTTACTAGGCAGAGAGGCATGGATAGTACATTCCAGGCAATAGAGATAGCTAAGAAAAAGTAAATAAATAAGGCATGGGGTAAGTTCAAGGATGGGAATGAGAACTAGTTTAGTGTCACTCCAGCATAGAGTACTGCAGGTGACATGATGGGAGCTGGAGAAGCAGGTGGGGGCCAGAATTCAGAAGGTCCTGGACACAAGCCTAAAGGATTAGATATGCTCCTACTGGTCATGCACCCACAGAAGGCTTGTGAGCTCCTCTTTTAGCTGTTGGATTGGATGGGCACTATCCCTTGGCCCTCTGTTTCTAGGATTGAGCCACTGCTCTTCTACTAGGTCCACTATTTCTTCCTGGTCCTCTGATCCCCTTAGCTCTGCAAGATCTGGATATTTGTCTCATGTTTCAACGATCTGAAAACTGTCAGGATTTTGGAAGTGATTGATCTTTTTCAGAAAGGATTTCTGAAGGACTTCAGAAAGGATTTCTGATTTCTCCCTCTGTTCCTATACACTACAGGCAAATGAAACTGATGTTTTGGACTTGGGCCAATTGAGTCCTCTCTCTCCTCAAGGGAAGAGGATTAGATATTCAGTATTTTTGAATTTCATGCTTAGTTCATAAGCATTTGTAATCACCATTGAGTAAGTGCCAGAGCTGGTCACTGATCTTTCTGTTCAACCAGAGGCCACCTAAGTAGATAAGGAGAGAGCTAAGACTAAAACTCAGGTCTCTTGACTCCCATTCCAGTGCTCTTTCTGGTGTGCTCCAGCTTCTGGTTCTGCTCAGCCAGTTATGGGACAGAATGTACTTGGCTGCCTCAAACTCACAAGGCCTTGACTGAGAACTGGAGGTAAGGGAAGGCTGTGTTCCGAGAGTGGAATTCTGTTGCGCCTCGAGCCAATAAGCATCATTTTATTATGTCTTTTGATACGTCCCTCCCTTCTTTCGTAAAATGGCACCAGAGCCTACTTAATCCTTCAGCTACTGCTGAGATCAGGGACGGAGGTGTAGCAGGCTGTTCTGTTGTTGATTTGTGATGGATGAGGGATGACGGATCTATGTTCAAGTTGTGGAATCTTAAGAGTCAAGAGTTGGAAGGAACCTCCGCGGGGATGTTTGTGGTGACAGGTAGCCTCCTGCGGTCAGCAGAGAACTCTCTATAGTCAGAGGACAAGGGTTTCCTCTTAGCAGTGAGCTTCCTGTGTTTGGAAATGTTCAAGCTGAGAAAGGATGTTCAAGCAGAGGGGATTCTGCTTTAAAGGGACGTATGCACAGAAGAGCTGGTCAGCGGGAGACTCCATGGTTTCCAGCCTCTGCTCACCTTTTTTCTAATATCCGCTCAGCTGAGCTGGCAGGGCGGCTGTACAGCGTCAAGAATCATTTTACTTCGAACATCTTCAGCTGGGCGAACGTCACGGATATCTGAACACAAACAACCTGCTTTACCTGTCACAGGCACTTTACATAGTAAATTATCTTATTTCATATGTAGGAGTGGGAGATGCGTTGAACGATCATGATCTCTGTTTCTTAGCTGAGAAAAATATTTAGTCCATGGTCTCGCAGAGACGGAGCTTGGGTCAAGTTTAGGTTTATCAGATCCCCAAAAGGTTTCGCAGCTTTTCTTTTTCCTCAGCTCCAGTTTCTATCTTGCTCCAAAAGGCGGAGCGGACAGCTTGGGAGCTCCGGTTCCTGCCTCCCCGGGATGGGAGGACAGAGAGCAGTCGAGAGGCGGAGCCCCTTCCGGCGCGGCGGTGGGCGGGACGGCCGAGGCGGGGGCGGGGCATGGAGGGGCGGGGCCCGCGGCCGCGCGCGGGCCGGAAGTGGCCCACAGCCGAAGACCAACTGGGCTGCGCGTCCTAAGGCAGTGTGCCTTGTCCCGAGGCGGCAGATTTGCCTTTGTACGCCAGAACTCCCCCGAGCGCCACGTTCTCGCCGCCGCAGCCTCCCCGGACTATGGTGCCACGCTTGCTGCTGCGCGTCTGGCCCCGGGGCGCTGCCCTAGGCCCGGGAACTCCCTGTCGACCCCTCAGCGCCGGCACCGCGCCCGGCCAGTACCTGCAGCACAGCATCGTGCCCACCATGCACTACCAGGACAGTCTGCCCAGGTGAGCCCGGCCTCCCGGTCCCCGCTGCCATCCCAGGATCGGCGCCAACCTGACACCAGTCACTCATGACTCTGCTACTGAACTTGCTGCCGCCCCCAAGCCCCTCTACTTTGGAGGCTGCCACATCCCCTAATCTGGAAGTCCTGTGACTTTCAGAATCTCCAGGCACAGGAACCATGGAACCCTCAAATTCTCTTCCAGAACCCCCCCTTGCTCTGTCAGATTCCCCATCTCGAACCCTTCTCAAAATCCATCTCCATTGACCTAACTTCCAACCAGATATCCTGAGTCCTTCACATTTCTCCCTGAAAAATGTCCAACACCACCTTCACCCCTCAAACTGGGGTGTCTCCTGAAGTACTTTAATGACTGCCCCGCATTCCTGGCCAGAACGTGGGTAGGCCAATTCCTGACACATGATAGTTACCCTCTCTCAACTTCTCCCAGCACCACCCTCTCCACCCCTTTTACTCAGGACCCGCCCCCCTTTCCTGCAGTACTCTGCTCTTTCGCACCCATCAGTCCCCACAAGCACATCCCTCAGGTGTTCACCCTTACCTTCAACTTACCCTCCCCCGTGTCCTTTTTTTAATCTTCTGAGTCCAGTCTTCACCTGGAGAGTTTTCACTCCACCAAACTTTCCTCAACAGGTTCCTCCCCCTAAAATAATCTTCCTCACCCACATTATCCCTTGTAACTTCAGCCCACCCTCAGTACCCTTCCTAAACTCCATCTTATTCAAATTAGATCCAGGGCCACCAAATTCTCTCTGTTCCCCTTCACCATAGGCTGCCCCCTAACCTTTTGAAACACTTCACCCAGAATCTACTTCCCATATGAAAATAGCCCCAATAAATCTTCCTCACCCCTTCCCTGATCTAGTACCTTCTTATATCTGGCTTCCACTTTTCCCAGCCTTTGAACTCTCATCCTTCATTTGAGTTGCCAGGTCATCTTCTATATTAGAAATTTTCTTCACCCTCTGGCTGGGAGTGGTGACCCACCCCTGTAGTCCCAGCTACATGGGAGGCTGAGGCAGGAGGATCACTGGAGCCCAGGAGTTCTGGGCTACAGTGAGCTGTGATCGTGCCACTGCACTCCAGCCTGGGCCACAGAGCTAGACTCTGTCTCCAAAAAAATTAATAAATAAATTTTCTTCACCCTCTAAAAACAAACCTAAACTAACTACAAAGTTCCTGGAGCCAAGTTACAAATTTGTCTCACAGACCCTTCTTACTTTCTTACCAAACGGCCATTAGGGATCCCCCAGTCTAGGAGCCAGAAGCCTGCACTCCCTCCCCCGCCCCTGAATAGAACAAACATTGTGTCACAGACCTCACCCCAACAGCTGTGTTGCTCTTTTTCTCCACATCCAGGACCACTTAACCCAGCATCATCACTGCCCACCCCCACCCTCTCAGGAAGATCATCCAAGGGTGATTCTTGTGAAATTATATCTTGTGCAGACATCTAAGACAGACTGAAATGAGATTATCTAAACTTGGCAGGAAGGAGAGAGAAAGAAAAAGGGTCTTTGTGCTTATGGGATAAGCTTGGGACATGCTTCCTTCTTGTCAGCCTGTGTGTATGAGCTGAGCCAGTATGTGGGGGAAAGGTGAGGACTGACACAACTGGTCTTCACTTGCCAACCCCGGAAGTCAGAAGGTCATTGACTTTCAGGCAGGCCTGGGCCCCACCCAAGTTTAAGATCAGAGGGATTTTTTTTTTTTTTTTGAGACACAGTCTCACTCTGTTGCCCTGGCTAGAGTGCCATGGCGTCAGCCCAGCTCACAGCAACCTCAAACTCCTGGGCTCAAGTGATCCTCTTGCCTCAGTCTCCCAAGTAGCCGGGACTACAGGCACGTGCCACCATGCCTGGCTATTTTTTTTTTTTCTTTTCTCTTTTTAGTTGCCTAGCTAATTTTTTCCATTTTTTTTGGTAGAGACAGGGTCTCGCTTTTGCTTAGGCTGGTCTCGAACTCCTGACCCCAAGTGATCCTCCCGCCTTGGCCTCCTAGAGTGCTAGGATTACAGGTGTGAGCCACCACACCAAGCCCAATCAGAGGGATTTTCTGCATTTTAGAATTGGAAAGCTGGAGGGAAGATTCAAGATCATATATTCCAACCCCATCCACGGCACAGAAATCAGTAGAAATCTGGAGGTGCAAATAATACCACTAGTCACCCATGTGCAACCTTAAGCAACCAGCTTCCCCCAGGCTTCTATTATGTCATCTATAAACTGGGAGTTAGGTAAGATGAGAGATGAGATTTTTTCTGTCTCTGAGATTCTAGACTGGTAAAAGGCATAATCTTTGACATTCATATTGATGTCACACTTGGTGAAAAGCCCTGACTTTGAAGTCTGGTAGAACTTAGTTTCAGATTCTGGCTGTGCAACTCTAGCTATAACTTTGAGCAATTCTATTAACTTTGAGCCACAGTTCTTACCTGTGAAGTAGGAATAGTTGTTAGGGCTGTTGTGAAAATGGGCTGCGATAAGGTGCCAAAGATAGGGAACTGTCATAATTATTAATAGTTGCCCTGGAGAATGACCAGTCCTTTTGTATTGGGTGTTCCAGCTGGGTCTCCCTTCCTCTTCCTGTCTTATCACTGCTGCCTTTTAACCAAGTTTCTTGGACTCTTTCTTCTAGGAACTCTTGCACTATTGTTTGCTTATTTTTTAGGTGTTACGTTTTTTCTTGGCCCTTTTGTTTTGTGAGTATGGCAAAATATAACATAAAATTTGCCATTTTTAGGTTTACAGTTTGGTTAGGTGTTATTTTTAAGGGTTATGTTTATATAACCTCAGGATATAAAACTGCAAGTCCTGAGGAGACAGAGGGTGGATCCGTCTGACCTCATTCACATTATTAACTTGATAAACACTCTAATGTGGATTTGGAGACTGAACAGTCATGGTGAAGAGCTTGCTGTATAGTGGGGGAGATTTGACAGGTAAACAGTTAGGATTTAATGTGATAAGTGGGAAGCAGCATCTTCAGGTTGTTAAAATAATGAGCCAGGAGTCAGACCTGATTTTTAATCCCAGCTCCAAGTCTCACAAGCTGTGTGGCCAGGAGCAAGTCTCATCTAACCTAAAAATGCGAATTATATATTACCTGCACATTAGGGTAGTTAGAATTAAATACCCTGATATAAAGCACTTAGTACAGAGTCTGGCACATAGTAAATACTCAGATATTCACAAGTACTATAATTGCTTTAAAGAGACATTTGTTGTGTGTCTAGAATGTGCCAGAAGAGAACTCTTGTGTTGTGTGAATGAGTTGGTGCCTGGACCAGTAAGGGTAACTTCACAGAGGAGGTTGTTAGGGTGGAGACTTATGAGCTCACAAAGAAACAATTTTCCAGGCAGAGATAAAAATAGGAAAAAGAAAAGGTTTATTTTACTTTTCCAGATGGAAAAGGGCCAACCCAGAAGTGAAAAAGAGGGAGCTAATGTTGGCAGAGAGAAGCAGGTGTTCAGGCTTTTTGTTTAGGGGTTGTAAAGGGGGTGAAGAACATTTACGGCTGTAGCCAGTTAACAAGGTACTGTGAATTGTATCTGTTTCTTTTTTGTTAGCAAAGCGGCTGCCTTTCCTTTGGAGACAGACTTACCACGTGATTGTGATCTTGTCATTGATTCTGCTCTTGAGATACAGTTTCTCCCTCCCGAACTGAGGCCTGTAGCATTCACCCTGCTGCCAGCTCATGTCCACTTAGGAACTCCTCCAGACTGTGAAAGAAAATTCTAAAAGGCAGTTTCAGGTGATTGTACAGAGAAGGATTTACACTTCCTTTCTGTTTGCTGGGCTCTTTTTAGATGTGAAAACAGAACCCCACAGGGTGCCTGTCATCTGAGGGGAAAGGTGAGCACCTCAGAGCGTGTGCTTGCTCGCCTGAGAGCATGTGCTCGTGCTCTTGAGAGCAGAGAGAACAGAGAGAGAGAGCTCATATGATTGATTTTAGCCCTTACTATGGGTTAAATAATTTTTCTGTTATTTTGCTATCAAGGTCGTCCTTTCAGAGGTGACACTTGAATTGGAATTTGAAGTTCACCAAGCATGAGGAATGAGGGAAGAATAGAGCAGCACACGCCAAGGAACAGAACCTGGAATTACATGACACTCTCAGAAATTTTGAGAAGATTATGGTAGGCCTAGCCCAAAGTAAAGATTCACCATTCAGGCCTTAAATTATTGGAATTAGCCTGGAGTGTGTATGGGGGAGAGGGGCCCATTGTGTTAAAAAAAAAAGAAACCAAACAAACAAAAAAACCAATTATCAGGCACCAAGTTAGGTCTGTAATTGATCCACAATAAATGTCAATATCTGTTGTTTTTCTTTTAATCCCTAATCATTTTAGGTGATAACTGGTGTTCAAGACATAATGGGCAGGTTCTCTAGAATTCAGATGGGAGTTTCCAGGCTATGGAGGATAACAGAGGTAGATACAATAATGCTATGACTTTATGCCTGAGGAATTCTGTGAAAACTATCCAAATGATAACTATTAACTGGTTGTGTAAACATAGAAAAGGCTTTGTGGTTGTGTTCTTACAGGAAGAACAACAAAGTAAGTGCCTACTGCTTGGAGGCTGACTGAGTAATGATAGTAGAGTAACTTAGACAGGAGGTAAACGTGCTTAGTGCTTACCTCCTTGTTTATTAGGCAAAGGATGTTCAGATGAAGGTAGGGTGGGGAAGGAGAACCCAATGTTAAGATGGAACTGTCATGCTCTTTTCTTGAGACCCTGGCGCTACTCTTTCAAGGCCTTGTGAGTTACAACACAAGGAGTTCAAGGAACTGCCAAAGTGCACATGGAGCTACTTTTGGTGTTCTTTGAGGAATTGTGGAGAAGCAGGGTAGTGCAGAGAAACTGGAAGTGATCTTACATCTCTTATTTTCAAGCAAATCAATGTTGACTGGGAGAATGGTTTGTAAGCACTTACAGAAAAGGAAATTGTTACAATAAAGATGTTAGTAGTAGCAAGTTATAGAAACTCCAATTCAAACTGGCTTAAGTAAACAGGAATGTATGAGCTCACAGACCTGAACAATCCAGGTTGCATCATGGGGCTCAAATAATATCATCAGGACTCTGTTTTGCCTTCTGACTCTTCATTTGTGTGACTCCATTCTCAAGCAGGCTCTCTCCTATGGTGACAAAGTGGCAGCCAGCACATAAAGCCTAGCCTACACCCTAATTTCTCAGTGACTCCAGCTATTAGCGATTCCCCCTTCCTAACAGTTCCAAAAAAGTCCTCTAATTAAGTCTTATTGGTTCTTACTGGGTCTCATTAGGAGGGTGCTGGTCCCTCCTAGAAGTTGGTGAGTAACTTTCTTTGGAGAGAAACCTGAAGGCAAGTGGTATTTCAGAACAGTCAGATTTAGAAAGGTGAGGAGATAGAAGTGCTAGAGAAGATGTTATAGAGTAGAGTATAGGGTAGTTTATTCAGAATGGAATGAAAGTTCTAAAAGTTATAGTGGAAGGGGCTGGTGAAGAATTATAGCCACCCAGGGCCAAACCAGATGTTGCTGAGCAGATAGAAGGAATAGTAGGTGACGGGGTTGTGCCTAATGTAGAAGGTGTTGATATACGAGAAAAGCAGGAAACTAGCAGGGAAAGGGAAGGGTTTAGAGTGTGTTATCTGTAGATCACTATAGATACTTGGATATCTATACACATTTTGTGTGTGCTGTATGTTTAGTGTTTCCTGTGTGTCAGGTTCCTTGCTAAGTTCTTTATATTATTTCATTTAATTCTCATAATAGCCCAGTGAGCTATTTAACAAATAGAGATGGGGCTGGGAGAGGCCAGAAATTTGCCCCAGATCACATGGATAGTGAGTGCCAGAGTCCAGGATGCAATCCTGGATCTGGGTGATTCCAAAGGCCAGGAACTTAACCTCTCCAACGTACCGGACTGTTAGTGATAGACTTGTGCTAGGTGTGGTTGGAACTTGACAGATGCATTTCAGAGTTCTTCTCTCTAACTCATAGGCTGAAAATGGAGTCTGAGAGACATAAAGTAATTTTTCCACCGTTGACCATATAGCTGGAGATTAAGTGGCAGAGCTGGGCTCCAAGCCTAGGTGTGATTATAATCTCGTTTTTCTTTCCACTGTGTCAGTAGTTCTTGTACTTTTTGTTTGTTTTGTTTGAGACAAGAGGCTCGCTCTGTGGCCCTGGGTAGGGTGCTGTGGCATCATCATAGCTCACTGCAACCTCAAACTCTTGGGCTCAAGTGATCCTTCTGCCTCAGCCTCCTGAGTAGCTGGGACTGCAGGCACGAGCTACCATGCCTGGCTAATTTTTTCTATTTTTGGTAGATATGGAGTCTTGCTCTTGCTCAGGCTGGTCTCCAACTCCTGAGCTCAAGCAATCTTCCCTCCTCGGCCTCCCAGAGTGCTAGGATTACAGACGTGAGCTACTGCACCTGGCCTGGTTCTTACACTTTTAGATTTCACAGATCAGTAAAATTATGAGGGAAAAATACTGCTATTGACATTTCTTGAAAGAAAGAAATTTAATGACTGCCACCCCACAAAAAGAACATAATCTGAGAATTAAGGGTAGACTTTTAAATTAAGCAAATTTAGCAAATTGTGAAAAGCTCATTATATGTTCATATACTGTTTTTACTGTGAACCAGTAACTCCATCACCATGGCCATTGTCTGCCAAGTATTAGATAATCCAGTGATGTGGGCTATATATAGCTTTGTATTGCTATAAAATATTTACATTGATGGCATTTTCTGTAAGGTGAAAATATAGACCTGGGAAGTGTGGCATATTCATTAAATTATCTTTAATATATTTTATAGATAACTAGCCATTTTTATATCCATGATAGTTTTTATACATAATCTACACAGCCTCAATTTAGTTCAATCTAGAAAATTTAGTTTCTATTGTATTTGTAACTCAAAACAAATCATCACTCTGAAAGTTTGCTTTATCCCACTAAAGTAAGATCTGGCTAGAGTTAACAGTCCAGAATTTTTTACTGAGGACTGTTTTTATCAAACTACCATTGTCTCTAATTTAAAATTTTCTTTTAAAGGAAGAAGGTAAATTTAATATCTATACTATATTAAAACAAAGTCTTAAGAAACTCAAGTAGGCAACTTTGTGATTCTGAGATAGCTGAGGTGGCGTTTGTGATTTTCTGTGTAAATCAGTGAATATAAGGGATTCTACAGTGTTAAGGTGGTGTGCGTGGTTACTTAATGCAGTCTAAGTTCATATGGCTGTAAATAATTGAGATTTCTTTTTGTCACCATGTTATGGATAAACATGCATTGAAAAATAAATTGAGGAATCACAGTATATTTTATATTAAGCTTTTAATCTATGCTTTGTGGATAATGTTTCAGTTTTCCTAAGTGACTCATACATTTAGATATTTTGCTTATATTAATATTAGTGTTAATTTTGAGTTGGCAGAGGTACCTAGCGAACTACTATTGTTTTGATACTAGGGAATATATCTTTCAATAAAACTATTGAAATGAAAGAGAAAATGAAGCTCGCTATACTGTCCATGTTTTTTCATTTCACCATGGACCAGTAACTTCATCACCGTAGCCATCACTGGGAATCTACTGGTAGAGAATGATGAGTAGGCAAACTGTTGTTCCTGTTACTTAAGCGCATGGGAATATCTGCTTCCTCCTAACAGTATTCCTGGTGTCTGGGCTTGGCTTGATGGTAAATATAGCCCTCATATATGGCTGGCCCCTGGACAAACCTTTTGTATGATTCTCTGCCATAAAGTACACAAGAAAATTTTAAAAATTGAACCTTTTTCCTTTTATCCTGGGGGGGAAAATACAGTTGTTCAGACTAAGGGTAGAATTAAATCAGTGCCAACACAGTGTTAGCAGAGGTATTATAATTATAACCAGGAAACAGGAATGCTTGGGATAGCTTCTGCTTCTCCATTTTGAATATATTATTAATATTTTATTTAAAAAGTTTAGTTATTATTTTACTTAAAAGTAGAGTTACCATTGATACTTATATTAGTAAATCCATTGATTCTGATTTAGCAGGGCTTCCCATCATTGCTTCTTTTGGAAGGAAATTAATTATCCAGTAATCAGTTTAAAACTTTAGCTTGTGAAGGTAATTAACCTCTTCCACATATTGTCAGCCTTACAATGACCTTGCTTTCTCCCCAGGCTGCCTATTCCCAAACTTGAAGACACCATTAGGAGATACCTCAGTGCACAGAAGCCTCTCTTGGATGATGACCAGTTCAGGTAAACACTGAGAACCCTGCATGAACATGGTAGAGTGGTTCAAGAGAGGCTGGCAAGTAATGGTGGACAAAGCTTCAGGGAATGTGATTTGATTGGGTTTCCAGGAACTGGGAACCTAGTTTTATGCAAGTTTAGGAAATAGATTTTCATTCATGAAGACTGACTAAGCCCTGAAGTGAGAGTTGCTTGAACCAGACTCAACAGGAGATGGCTGATAAGCCAGAAGGCCAAATCTATACTTTTATCTCGGCATGTGAATCTGGGAGGCTAGTTGGTACTGGTCAATTTGCAGAGGGCATGTGCTCTTGGTAAGGAGGTCCATTGAGGAGGCCATATGGCAGACCAGAAGATTGCTTGCTGTGCATGTTTACTGGGTTGGGAAGTGTGCCTTCAAAATTCATGCCCTTTTTCCGTACGTGATTTTATTTGGAAATAGGGTTGTTACAGATGTTATTAGTAAAGATGCAGTCCTACTGGAGTAAGGTAGGCCCTTCATCCAATTTGCCTGGTGTCCTTATAAGAAGAAGAGACACAGAGTGTCCTTATAAGAAGAAGAGACACAGCCATGTGAGGATGGAAGCAGAGGTTGGAGTGCTGTGTCAACAAGCCAAGGAATGCCAAGAATTGCCAGCAACACTGGAAGCTAAGAGAAAGGCATGGGACAGATTCTCCCCTAGAGTCTTCAGAGAGGCTGTGGTCCTTTTGACATCTTGATTTTGTACTTGTAACCTCCAGAATTGTGAAAGAATAAATTTCTGTTGTTTTAACCCACCTAGTTTGTGGTACTGAAATTGGAAAATAATATTGGATGTTGTCAAAAAATGGATTGCATAAAGCTCTTGTAGCCTAGTGTAGTATCCTTTTTCCATAATGGAAATTTTTTTGTACAGATGGCTGGCATTGTCATTAAAATCACAGAGTCCTTCATGGGGCAGGGATGGAGAAACAGATGAGCTGTTCATAATCTAGTCCTCTGTTTTTAAATATTCCTTTTAGTCACTTAAAATTTCTCTTGATAGGGTAATAAATTAATAGCTACCAGTTATTAAGTATTATGTTTTAGGCTATTCTAAATCCTTGGCATTATAAATATCTTTTAATCTTGTACGGTGGTACTATTATTTCTATTTTATACATCAAGAAACCAAGACTCAGGAGATCTATTAATGGTAACTTATGCAAGATCACACAGTTTGAAAAATGAATGACAGAGCTGGAATTCAAACTTAGCTCTTTTTGATTCCAAAACTTATGTCCATGCCAAACTGCCCCTTAGAGTACAGATTGTTTTGTGAGATGTTGACTAATCTTCCTGACCAATCCTTTGAAGAAGATATCCTAGATTTATCCATTTTAAGTTGACTCCTATGCTTCTGATCAGAGATACTTTCTGATCTCATTCCAGGTTCTAGGGCTGTGCTGTCAGGGACCCAAACCTTCTATATGAGTTCCTGGCCATGGATTCTGTGCCACAGTTTGATTCTGTCTTTTCTTAAACATTTCAGGAAAACAGAACAATTTTGTAAGAGTTTTGAAAACGGGATTGGAAAAGAACTGCACGAACAGCTGGTTGCTCAAGACAAACAGAATAAACATACAAGCTACATTTCAGGTAGGTAGGCTGGGCTGTGGGTGTGATTTTTTCTCAGAGCCCTCCGTAATGAAAAAAGTAAGGCATCTTTTCCCCTGTTTTGATCTCAGAAATATTTTTGGTGAGATCAGTAAATGAAGTAAAGTCTTATCCTCTCTTCTGGAGGTAAATATTAAGGCTGAGTGTATTCCTTCTCTACTAAGATGTTGACTGGAGTCCGTGCTCAAGAACAGTGGCTTGCCTTCTCTAGATGGGATTGAGACAGAACCTAATCGTTGGTCCTGTCTGAACAGTCCTGTGTCATTCTAGGCCCTTCACAGTCTGGGTGAACTACTGTCTCCACCATCATCTCTCACCAGTGTCCCTGACGCCCTTCATGCGCCCATAAAACTAACTCCTCATTGTCCCTGAACCCATCAGTCTTTCATTCTTCTGAGCCTTTATCCGTGTTGTTCCCACCACCATGTTTTCCTGGCAAATTCTTCCTTTAAGATCCAGGTAGGGTGGTTTTTCTGTGAAAGCTTCTCAGTCCTTTTCCCTCTTCATTTAGAGTTGGTTGGTCCCACCTCTGTTCCTACTGCACTTCTTTTAATTTGGTTTGTATTTTTATCAAGGTTCTACATGCACATAGTTTAAAGAGTCAAATAGTTCCATAAAGCTTGTTAGGAAAAATTGCGATTTCTTGAATATCCCCTAATTTCCCACTTCTCACTTTCAGCTCTCCTGTCTTAATTCTGTCTTAATTCTTTTGATGTATACCCCCATATCTGTAAATGAGATACTTATATTACTGCATTTTAATTTTTTAGTTTTAGTCACTATCTACTGACATCTCACTGTAGAAGATTAGAATTTAGCAGTCTCTTACATTCCTACCATGTGAGTGTGCACACATACTTCCTGTCCCCTCATTTTCCCAGCATAGTTATTTGTAATTTTGATTAAGTTAGTACCTAGTATTTACACTATTATGATCATATAAATGCTATTGTCAGCTGAGTCATGTAGCATATTGGGATTGCTGTTCCTTTCCTGTACAAATGTTTTGTTTTCTCTTAATAATTATCTCGTCCTTTCTCTTGTTTAGTTTTCTATGTGCTTATTAATTTATTCTCAGACTCTTCCCAGGTGGTCTAAATCTCCCCTCAATATGTGAAAGCACATTAGACATTCTATCAGTTTCAGTTTTCTATGTCACCCACCTGGAGTGCAATGTGTGATCATAGCTCACTGCAATCTCCAACTCCTTGGCTCAAGGTGATCCTCCTGCCTCAGCCTCCCAAGTAGCTAGGACTATAGGAATATACCACCATGCCCAGCTAATTTTTTTTGTAGGGATGAGGTCTTGCTATGTTGCCCAGGTTGGTCTTGAACTCCTGGCCTCATGCGATCCTCTTGCCTCAGCCTCCCAGTATGCTGGGATTACAGGTGTGAGCCACTGTGCCCAGCCAGGATTGGGTTTCTTGTGTCTATATTAGTCATTACCAGTTGTCTAAATGCTTTCCATCTTTCAATATTTGTTCTTTTCTCTCATTCTCTTGACCCTACTGGTTTACGTCTCTTTAAAATTATTTTACTAAAGGGAGGGTCAGAGGCATAAATTTATGTCTTCTTTCATCAAATATATCTTACCCACCAGTACTTGTTTTGTTTTATCATTTTAGCGTATTGTAATATGTTTTAATTGTCTCCTTCACCAGAGATCTTCAGCATCAAAGACTGTGTCCTATTCCTCTCTGAATCCCCTCTACCAAGGCCTGGCATAGCACTGATTCACAAGGAACAGAATGCAGTGGAATGCATGGACCAACAAATGAATAATAGATAAATTTGCATCTATTAATCTTTTCCCCAGTGCTTTACATATAAACATTATTCACTCCAGTGGAAGATGATGGTCCTTCTTTATAGAGTTTATTCATGCTTGGTAATCCCAGTGGGAACTTTCCTTGAAAACACACTTTCTGATAAAATATTTTTTCTGGAATTTTTATAGGCAAACCCCACAGAAATGGAGAGGGCTAGTTTGAATGATCTACATGCACTGATAGTTGAGCACTTCCTAAAACAAGGAAAAACAAATATATACTGTACACAGAAGGATGGTGACGATGTCCCCCCTGCCTTATTAGGGAGACAGTCAAGTATAAATATTGTCCCTGAAAGGAGATGAAGCAAGAGAAACCTAAGGAGATGGGGTGGGAATTAACCATTCTGTTCCAGTATGAATGCAAGTGAGGTGTTACTATGTTTTATTTCTTTATAAACCAAGAAAGAAAACAGACTGAGAAAGAAAAAGCAAATAATAAACATTAGGGAAACGCAAATCAAATTCACAATGATATACCACTTCATATCCACCAGAATGGCTTCAAGCAATCAGACATACAATAACAAGTGTTCCTGAGGACATGGAAAAATCCCTCATATACAGCTGGTGGGAATGGTATAGCCACTTTGAAAAGCACCCTGGCAGTTCCTCAAAGGTGAGACAGAGTCTGACCACATAACCTAGCAATCCCACTCCTAGCTGTACACCTAAGAGAATTGAGAACATATATCCACACAAAAACCTGTATATCAGTGTTCATAACAATATAATTCATAATAGCTAAAAGGTATAAACAACCCAAATGTCTATTAATTGGTGAGTAGATAAACAAAGTGTAGTATATCTATAAAGGAGCATTATTCAGTAATAAAAAGAAATGAAAAACCTCAAAAACATTATTTTAAGTGATAGAAACCAGATGTAAAAGACCACATATTGTATGATCCTGTTTATATGTCATGAATTATTGCAGAGCAAAAAAAAAAAAATTGGGGAGAGCCAGGCAAGGTGGCGTGAGCTACACAGGAGGCTGAGGTGGGAAGATCATTTAAGCCCGAGAGTCCAGTCTGGGTGACAGCAAGACCCCATCTCTTAAAAAAAATCAGGGAATTCCACCCTCTGGAAGTTGATGTCATTTCTTCTGCCTATGCTTGAATGTTTTTTCTTCCTCAAATTTTATTTTTAGGAACTGCCTTAACTTTTTATGTTGCTGTTTTTTTATTTTTATTTTTTAGGTCCCTGGTTTGATATGTACTTAACTGCTCGAGACTCTGTTGTCCTGAACTTTAATCCATTTATGTCATTCAATCCTGACCCAAAACCTGAGTATAATAACCAGCTCACCCGGGCGACCAACATGACTATTTCTGCCATCCGGTTTCTGAAGACACTCCGGGCTGGGCTTCTGGAGCCAGAAGTATTCCACTTGAACCCTGCCAAAAGTGACACTGATAGCTTCAAGAGACTCATACGCTTTGTGCCTTCCTTCCTGTCCTGGTATGGTGCCTACTTGGTCAATGCATATCCCCTGGACATGTCCCAGTATTTTCGGCTTTTCAATTCAACTCGTTTACCCAAACCCGCTCGGGATGAACTCTTTACTGATGAGAAGGCCAAACACCTCCTGGTCCTAAGAAGAGGACATTTTTATATCTTTGACATCCTGGATCAAGATGGGAACATTGTCAGCGCCTCAGAAATCCAGGCGCATCTGAAGTACATTCTCTCAGATGTTAGTCCTGCCCCCGAGTTTCCTCTGGCCTACCTGACCACTGAGAACCGGGACGTCTGGGCAGAGCTCAGGCAGCAGCTGATGAGTAGTGGCAATGAGGAGACCCTGAGGAAAGTGGACTCTGCTGTGTTCTGCCTCTGCCTAGATGATGCCCCCATTAAGGACCTTATCCATTTGTCCCACAACATGCTGCACGGTGATGGCACAAACCGCTGGTTTGATAAATCCTTCAACCTCATCATAGCCAAGGATGGCACTGCTGCTGTCCACTTTGAGCATGCTTGGGGTGATGGTGTTGCGGTGCTCAGGTTCTTTAATGAAGTATTTAAAGATAGCACTGAGGCCCCTGCTGTCACTCCACAGAGCCAGCCAGCCACCACTGACTCCTCTGTCGCTGTGCAGAAACTCAGCTTCAAGCTGAATGATGCCTTAAAGACTGGCATCACTGCTGCTAAGGAAAAGTTTGACGCCATCGTGAAAACCCTCACCATCGACTGCATCCAGTTTCAGAGAGGAGGCAAAGAATTCTTGAAGAGGCAGAAGCTGAGTCCCGATGCAGTGGCCCAGCTGGCCTTCCAGATGGCCTTCCTGCGTCAGTACGGGCAGACAGTGGCCACCTATGAGTCCTGCAGCACTGCAGCATTCAAGCACGGCCGCACTGAGACCATCCGCCCAGCCTCGATCTTCACAAAGAAGTGCTCCGAGGCCTTTGTCAGGGCGCCCTCCAAGCACAGTGCTGGCGAGCTTCAGCAGATGATGGCCGAGTGCTCCAAGTACCACGGCCAGCTGACCAAAGAAGCTGCAATGGGTGAGGCAGGGGCGGGGAGCATGCCCTTGGGTCTTGTTGCCCCCAGTGCTTGAGTAATCCTCAGTAATATTCTACCCCATTCACTAGGTTTAATCTATCTGCCAACTCCCAAAGTAATTTTTTTTCCTACCCTAGCAGTCTGAACAACCACACTAGCTACTAGGCATCTCCTCAGCAGGGATGGGGAAGTGCGTTTAACTTTATCCCCCTTTAAGGTCATTTCAGCTGTGACACATGATTCTCCCTTTTCTATTACTCATTGGTCATCAGATCACTTTTGACAATTTAGGATTTCTAAGCCTGCAGCCCCTTTAGCTTCACCTCGGTTGTAATGTGTCAGCTCCCTGTAAATAGGGCATCTCAGAAACTCCTCCCAAACTTAAGTGTCATCCTTTACCTCTTTGTGATAAAATTCAAGACTTGAAAAGGACCTGAAGGATCACATAGTCCAATCCCTTCATGTAGCTATAAAGTCCTGGAACTGAAAGTAACCTCCAAGACAAGTAGTTGTCTCTCTCCTGCATTTTACAGGGAGGAAACTGAGGCCACTGGCCCAGTGTTACAGAGCAGGTTAGTAATAAGGCTGAAATTAGAACCCTGGTTAAATGCCCTTTCCATTTTGTTCCCCTGACTCAATCTCTTTTACACTTGACTCAGACTTTGAATTTTACTCTACTTTTTGAGTATATAGCTCTCTTCACATACTGTCTTGACTATTTGACTAAACTGATTGAGAATTTTAAAAATCATACTTTCATTTTAGGCTCATTTTTAGCTCAGCTGTTGACAGCTGTTTTTAAATATAATGTAACATAACAACATATTTTTAAAATAATTAAAAATATTCTAGAATGAGCTGAAGATTAATGAGCTGGGGTGTGAATACAGAGGTAGACAGACACTCCTTCCACCCTTAAGGATGCTATGCAGGGGATTCCTACTATGGGTGGGAGGTTTTCCTAAGGTCCTTTTCAGTTCTGAAATTCTGAGACACTGTTTTCCATTTTGTCTCTGACAGGCCAGGGCTTTGACCGACACTTGTTTGCTCTGCGGCACCTGGCAGCAGCCAAAGGGATTGCCCTGCCCGAGCTCTACCTGGACCCTGCATACAGACAGATAAACCACAACATCCTGTCCACAAGCACACTGAACAGCCCAGCTGTGAGCATGGGTGGCTTTGCCCCTGTGGTCCCTGATGGCTTTGGCATAGGGTATGCTGTTCATGACAACTGGATAGGCTGCAATGTCTCTTCCTACCCAGGCCGCAATGCCCAGGAGTTTCTCCAATGTGTGGAGAAGGCTTTAGGGGACATGTTTGATGCCTTAGAAGGCAAACCCATCAAAACTTAGCTTCTGGGTGGGTGAAAAGCCACTGTCACTTCACCATGAATATTGCAGCCCATGTAGCCAATAGGTGCTATTCTGACTAATAAAACTAATCATGAGGTGCCTGAGCAGCCAGTGCTGCAGGCCTTAGCTTTAAAATCATGGTTTAAAGCTAAACATGTAATTTCTGAGTGGGAATAGATAACAAATTAAGATAATGAGAGATTTCAATTTTAAGGGCATTTGATCAGGAGGTAGGGTTTGGAAAAGTAACTCAGGTATATATTTATTGTTTAAGAAAAAATAAAATACAATTTTTGCTTGAAGAGGATTTCTCTTAATTTTTTTTTGTTTTGTTTT
>CAUYRT010054230.1:0-42139 GCA_963574885.1 Lepilemur ruficaudatus | reverse complement strand
TGTGACCGGGCAGCCTGGTGCTGCTCCTGTGCCCCTGCGAGCCAGCAGGTGTGGCCGGGGACCAGGGCGCTCCGGACACAGCTTGTGCTCGGCCACCACCCAGAAAGGGACAAAGACAAATGACGGAACAACTTCGGTCTGCTGGCGCTGCTTCCTGCCAAGATGCCGCGGAGGCAGAAAACCACCTTGGGGCGATTTGCACGTGGTTCATTCCACATGGGGCGGTGCGGGCTCTGCCCCGTCTCTCGAGAAAGGCAAGCGCAGCTCGCAGCCTCCGGCCCTGGGAGGCTCTCTGAGTCCGGCCCCAGGAGGGGCTTCCGGTTTTCGGGGCACGGGCAGCTCTCTGAGAGCCCTTGCGGGAGCCCTGGGTCGCTGCCTTCCCGCTCTGCGCAGGGCCGCGAGGGCCGGGTCTCCGGGAAGCGGAGCCTTGCTGGGCCCAGCCACGATACTCACCGGGTCAGGGTGCCAGGACGGGCTACGACCAGAGAATGAAAGCTAAGGAGAAAAATAAGAACAAAAATAAAAACTAAAAAGGACAAGGGAGGATGGAGAAATAGAAGAAAAGAGAGAGAAAGAAGCGTTTGTAGTCCTTCCGGCCAGAAACGGGATTACAGACAGAACAAGACGCTGCGGCTGGGGGGGAGAGGACACGGCTCAGGCGTCAGGGTTGGGGACGCTGTGACAATTCCCTGGGTCTGAGGTGACGGTGGTGGCAGCCCAGGGGAGGCACTCCCTGCACCACCAGAGTCCAGCCGCGGTACCGGTTGGGGGCCACACACCAGCGTGACCCCCACAGGGCAAGGGGAGCCTCCTGGGGACTCGGTTTCCTCCTCTCGTCTCAGGAGAGCGTGGCGAGGCCACCGAGTGGCTGCTAATGGCGATGACGGTTTAGTTAAAGGACATTCCAAGTGCCTGGGACACACGGGCACTCCCGTGACAATGTCCTGGTCTCAGTCCCATCGTGAGAATAACGTACAACCAAACCTGAGTCCCTTTGACACTGAAGCCTCATCTGGGGTTGGGGGTTGGGGGTTGGTGACCAGAACCAGTTCAGACACGGGGAGATGTGACTGGAAATGGAGAGCTACTTCAGCTGGGGCTAAAAAAGCAAACAGCTAATTTAAAACTTTCCTATTTAATCTAAACAAATGCCGCCAGGCTAAGATACTGAATGAAACAGACGTGTGATTGGGGGGGAGACCTCGCCCTCCTCGAGGCTTGAGCCCCAAGAGCTGCATGTCCCCTCCTGGCGTCACCAGGCGCCTGGTTGTGCCTGGCGACGTGTTCCCATGTGGCCTCGCCCCCCACCCCGGGCAGGAAAGGTCGTGCCCTGCACACCCCTCGGCTCATTCCTCACGGTGGATTTGTGCCACGGCCAAGACAAGCGCTCAGCCGTAAAGTGCGCAGCGGAGGGAGCGGTTCTGGTCGTTGGCGGGCAGGGCGGGGGCGGGTGGCGGGGACGGGCCTGCTATCAGGGGATGGCTATCCCGAGGGGCCCGTTTTTCCTGGCAAGCACAGGGTGTCTGTGGGCTCGTCCCCAGGCCGGACTGGAGCAGGTGCTGCCCACAGGGCGTCCTGGCCGGCACCTGCCTCCTGTTCTCCCCAGAAGGGACGAGACAGGGGGTCCCACCGGCCACTTCACCCAGCACTCGGTGGGAGCCGGTCAGTTGGCGAGATCCACTCCCCAGGCGGGAGAGGTCTGCACAGTCTGACCCTAGAAACCACAAACTGGCTCCAAGTGGCAGAGAAAGACCTGCCCTAAAGGCAGGAAGCCCCATGGGGCGAGGGTCTCTCTGGTGGCGCACTCTTCCCCCTGGGTCTGGGAGCACCGAGCCCGTGACCAGAGCTGGGAGACCCAGGCGAAGACGCCCCCGGCCCGGGCGTGTGGCCCCAACTGCTCCTCAGCAGGGGTTTCTGAACCCAGAAGGAACCGCTCTGAGGACCAGGAGAGGGGAGATTCTCACTGCACCAATGAGGCCTCTCTGAGGGAAGAGGCGCAGTCCGGCTTTTAGGGATTTGATTTTTAGACCAAGGCACGAGGTGGTCTTAAAGGGATCACATGGTTTGGCACAGCCCAGGGCAGGAGCGTGAGAGGACCGAGGTCGTTAGTCCAGCGCGGCTCCTGCCGCTGTGTGCTTGCTCCGCGAGGCCCGTGAGCCATCTGTGTCCTCCCCTCCCGCCCGCAAGCCCCAGCGACACGACAAGCCCCCGAGGGGCAGTACCTTCTCCTCCAGCTCCTTTATTTGTCTCTTCTGGGCTTCTATTCTTTCTTCTAACTCTTTTATTCTCTGCAATATCAAAAGAAAGAACATCTCAATCGTCAGAGTATTTGGAAAACCAAGTGGGAAAAATCCTTTGGAGACTTTCTCTCGTTTGTTTGGTGGACCGATAGCCACAGAGCCGCAGGCGTGCTGGGCCCTGGCCCACGTGGCCCGCAGCCAACGGTGGGGACACGGGTGTTTCTGTTTGCTCTTCTCGCCAATAAGGGCACGGAAGGCCTTCCCCACGGCCGAGCTTCGTGGGTGGGAACCGTATCCTTCTGTCTCCACAACTTCATGTCAGAAATCCTAAGGCCAGACACCCACGGAAACGGTAAGGAATTAATTCACCCAAACGTCACGCAGCAGACCCACAAGCGGCCAGAGGGCCACAGAGAGAGCCATCGCAGAGGATGCCGCCCTTGTGAGGTGACGCCTGTGCCTGGGATCCCACAAACAGCTGAGCTCAGACCACAGCCCGTCCACGGGACCAGGTGGGTGCAGGTGACCCTCCTCACCCTGACTGCCCCGGGGAGGCCAATAAGCAACGAGGCTGGCAGCCTGTGCCCGACTTTAGCTCACCGACGGCCACGGTAACCCAGGCCACGGTGCAGTCATTCCTCTGAACTGCAGTCGAAACTTTGGGTCTGGGGTGTGGCTAACAGGGACACATCCGCAAATGCCATGTGCAGGCCAGCCCGGCCCACGGAGGACCCGATGTGTCCAGTCTGCAGGGCGCCTCCCCTCCCACAGGACTGAACCAGCCCCAAGGGCCTGAGGTCCCCGAGTGCTCCGAGGCCAAGACCAGACGCTGCCCCAGCCTACTGGCTGTCGTCCCCAGACAACGCCCTCACCACTGGGAAATAGCTCCTGGAAAGATGTGGCCACCAGGGGTCCAAAAGAGGGGAGCAGCCACCTAGAGGTCTCCCAGGAGGCCACCCTGGCAGGGCAGGCAATGTGGCCCACGAGCCCAGCTGGGCACAGGCCCTCGGAGAGTGTGACTGTGGGGGTGGGGTTGTGTAGGGCACAGCCATTGGAGGGATGGTCATTGGAGGTGTGGCCACTGGATGTGGCCATTGGACGAGTGGCCATGGGAGGGTGTGGCCATTAGGGGTGTGGTCATTAGAGGTGTGGCCATTGGGGCGTGGCTGTTGGGGGATGTTGCCATTGAGAGTCATGGCCACTGGAGATGTTGTCATTGGAGGGTGTTGCTGTTGGAAGTGTGGCCATGGGAGGTCATTGTCACTGGAGGTGTGGCCACTGGAGGTGCGGCCATGGGAGGGCATTGTCATTGGAGGTGTGACCATGGGAGGTCATTGTCACTGGAGGTGTGGCCATGGGAGGTGTGGCCATGGGAGGGCATTGTCATTGGAGGTGTGGCCATGGGAGGTGTGGCCAAGGGACGGCTCCACCCTGGGAGGCTTAGCCTGGCTCCTCACATCCCGCCTGCCCAGCACACACCTGCTGTGCCACCTGCAGCAGCTCCATGCGCTCCCGCAGGATCTGGGCGTCCCGCTCACGCAGCTCGCTCATGACCTGGCGCTTCCACTGCTCCACGGCCACCTTGAGCTTCTCACGCTCCTCCTCTGACAGTAGCTCGGCCACCTTGGCCCCGGCCTCCTGCTGCAGGGCGTCGTACAGCATGGCTTCCAGCTCCAGGATGTGCTGGGGCGGGAGGAGACAGCTTAGTCCTCCCCTCCGCGCTGGCACGGACCCGAGCTCCACGGGGCTGCATGGCCCTGGCTTCTCAGGAAGAGCAGCAGGTGGCCAGGCGCCCGCCGTCGGGGAGAGGGATAGGTGGGGTGCACAACGCAGAGGGCCACAGACCCGCATCCGTGAGACGACCCCAAAGCGGAGAGCTGACCAGGTGAGTGGGGGCCGGGATGCAGACACCCCGGTCAGGGCCGAAGCCACGCAGCGGGGCTCAGGGAAGGACTGAGCTATGAGCAGCAGGACGGGGACCTGAAGGCTATGAGTCAGCCTGGCCACGTGGCGCTCACAGCAAGACCAGAAGGAGCTAGGCAGGGGTCCCCCCACGCTGCTTCCCAAATGCCCGATTCATGGACCGAGGTAAGACCATCCCTTTGCCATAACTCACAAGCCAAAATACATCTTTTTATAAATCCCCAGGGTTTGCCAATTCGACCTGGGGACACGAGTGTTTCTGTTTGCTCTTCTCGCCAATAAGGGCGCGGAAGGCCTTCCCCACGGCCGAGCTTTGTGCGTGGGAACCGTATCCTTCCGTCTCCACAACTTCATGTCAGAAATCCTAACGCCAGACACCCAAGGAAATGGTAAGGAATTAATTCACCCAAACGTCACGCAGCAGTACTTTTAAGCTTTCTCTTCCAGAAATTTTACTGACACAATCTTTGAGAAAACTGCAGAGGCCTTTTCTTACCATCAAAAATGTAACATCTTCAGAAATGAATATTTCCTTCTGTTCGGGCAAAATAATTATGAAAATTCCTTTTGATTCAAGAGAAATTTTAGGAAAGGGAAAAAGAAAAACTTTTGTAGCCTCAGTTACAATTTATTGCTCTTGAAAGCCACAAAATACAGTGTCCCCAGCTGTGACAACCAGCTCATGCTCCCACATAACTGCCACTGCGCAGAGCAGAAGGGTTTGGAGCCCTCGCGACCAGCTCCAGCTTTCAGAGATGAGCTGGCAGAGCGCTGGCTCCAGGTGGCCTCGCCCAGCCCCACACCTGCCGGGTTGTCGCCACACCCCTCCCCAGGCCTCGAGGAACGCGGCCCCCTCGTCCCCAGATGCGAGGTTGACTAGCCACTCCCTGGACAGCGCCTGTGTCCTTCACAGCCCCTGCGGGTCCCTGCTCCGGACAGGACGTCCCCAGGCACCCAGGGCCTGTGCTCACAGAGGCACCCAGGGCTCGTGGACCCCACACTTGGGAAAGGCAGAAGGAACAGAGGGAAGCACCACCTTCCGTGGCGACCGAGGAGAGCACAGGTGGGACAGCAAGACAGGGGCCTTCCTGCGGGCACTGCAGACGACGGAGCCCCCAGCACCACACAGGAAGTGGCCCCCGTAATGCTGGGGCGCTCACGCGATCTTTGGCACAATCTTGGAAAGGAAGAATTTGAAATCACGACATAAAACTTAGAGGCCGTCAACCCTGTAAACATTACAAAGATTCTGCCAGGCCCTCAAAACCACGGTCGACATCAAAGAACAACTGACAACCTGGGGAGATATTTGCAGAGACGGCCAAGGGTCGGCTGCCTGAGTTTGCCAGAAGCTCCGGCCAGTCTGGGAGGAAAATGCCAACAACATAATGGAGAAGTGGGGACAGGAAATGAACAGGCACAAGAAATACAAATGGCTTCGAGTTACACGCAAAGGCGCCAGGCTCCAAGCTGCCCGGGAGACGCAGCCGCCACGGCCGCACCGAGAGCTGGGAGCCGTCGTCTTTCCCCGGCCGGGTTGGGAAGGACCCAAACGTTTGCCGTGGTGGAGGTTTGGGGTGTAAGTTGCACCAACTATGGGGAGAAAAATCTGGCAATTCCTAACAAAACCTTAAGTGTGCACACCCTTTGGCCAAGCAAAGGAACTTTTCCTACAGGCAGATGCACTGATACTTGTGTGCCAAGACGTCAGAAATGCGTATGAACTGCAGGTGAAAACACAGGCGTGGACACAACCCGCTGTTCACAATCAAGCACAGACAGACCAGGGAATGCTCGCCCCAGTCCCCCTCCGCTGGAAACGCCCTGCTGTGTACGGGCGGGTAGAGGCAGGCGTGTTGACACCGCCGTTCGGGTTTTAAGGCTGTCCGTGCAAAGGCAGGCGAGCACGTGTGTGTGGTTCTGCTGGCACCTACAGGAAGGCGTCAAGAACTGGGGAAAAGGCCGGGCACGGTGGCTCACGCCTGTCATCCTAGCACTCTGGGAGGCCGAGGCGGGCGGATCGCTCAAGGTCAGGAGTTTGAAACCAGCCTGAGCAAGAGCCAGACCCCGTCTCTACTAAAAATAGAAAGAAATTAGCTGGACAACTAAAAATATATAGAAAAAAATTAGCCGGGCATGGTGGCTCATGCCTGTAGTCCCAGCTACTCAGGAGGCTGAGGCAGGAGGATCGCTTGAGCCCAGTAGTCTGAGGTTGCTGTGAGCTAGGCTGACGCCACAGCACTCACTCTAGCCCGGGCAACAGAGTGAGACTCTGTCTCAAGAAAAAGAAAAAAAAAAGAAGAAGAACCGGGGAGAGGTCCTCTCTCTGCGGGGCCCCAGGGCCACAGAGCAGGAATAGGAGGGAAACGTCCTTTTGTGCCTTTAAAATTTCATACTACTTGCATGCTGACTACTTCCCGTGAGAAGCCTCAGAAAGCAAGCGACAAACAGGCGTAAAGGGATCTCAGATGTGGGGAAATACCGTACGTGCCCGTGTTTGTCTACCCTAAAACAGAACCTCCCAGAGGGAGGGCCGCCAGTGTCCACATCCTTCCTCTGTGTGCTGGACGCTCAGCGCGTTTTCTCTTTCTTGGATTCTTCTGTGTTGTAACTCAGAATGGTACATTAATTATTCTTTAACTCAGAAAAAAGGCAATATTAAAAAAGAAGCATGTTTCTTTCCTGCCTCTCCCCTATCTCAGGTCTGGCTGGATTTGAAAGTCCCCTCTCTACCCGCCCCCACTCACGTTCCTCTTCACCAACTCAGCACCTGCTGTGCCAGGCCTCCTGCTGAGGGGAAAGCAACCTGGTGACAGGTGCACGTGGCCCCTGCCTGCCTCCGAGGACAGACCCCTTCTGTGCTGGGTGGGCCCAGGGGGACTGCAGCAAGTCAGGGCTCACACTGGCTGGGGACGGCTCCCTGGCAGGGCTGATGGGCTAGGCTGAGACGTGACGTGTCAGGGACGGACAAGCAGGAAAAGGGAAGGGGGTGTTCCGGGAGGAGGGGACAGCAGAGGCCGTGGTGGCTACACGGCAGCAACCGGGCCTCCGACTGGACAGATCCCCAGGGAGGCGGCAGCCGGACCCCCGTCCTCCTGACGTGCGCAGCGATGGGGGCCTTGATGCCGACGGGAGGTCCCTGTTCTGGAAGGTTCTCTGCCATCCATGGGAGGAACCTGTCTGAGCCAGCAATCAGCAAGGACAGATGGTGGGGTGTGAGGAGGCCAGGGGGCCACGGGGGGTGGAGGCTGGGCTGGAGCAGGGAAGCAGGGGCTGGGACCTGCAGGGCTTCAGCAGGGAGTCTTCTCTTCATCCTGAGGGTGTCTGGGAGCCCCAGAGGTGTGCAGAGGAGGGTCAGGCTGGCTGCCGTGTGAAGGATGGCCTGGGGCGCTGGCAGTGTGAGGAGCCTGGTTGGCAAGGGCCTCAGCTCCTGTGCTCAAAAACAAACCCCGGTGACCCTCCCTGCCCCGGCTTCCTCTGGCCAGAGCGTGCAGGGCCAAGACGACTGCCAAGAAGCTGAGACCACAGCAGCCTGGGCCTGGAGCAGGATGCATGGACCTGGTCTGCATTGTGCAGGGCCCAGGGACACCTGGAGGGACGCAAGTCTCACCACTGCTGGTGCAACTCTCCTGGGGCTGAGCTCGTGAGGACTTAGCCCAGGAAGTCCAGCTGGGGCTTTACGAGCTGCCCCCGCACAAGCACGCACACCTTCGGTGTCAGCAATAACAACAGCAGGAGGGTCATTCGTGGTTTACCGTGGCCAGGCCCCATACCACGCGCTCACAGGGATCCCCAGTCCTCACAGTGTTCACTGGCTGAGCCACTCCTCAAACCCAGGTAAGCTACCTCCAAAGCCTCGATGGATCCCACTGGTTTCCACGGCAACATTAACAGGACTCACACCCCGACCCAGGATGCCAGGTGCCAGGTGTGGCTGCTCTTTGCTCTGCAGGGATCTGTGTTGGAGCCCTGGCTCCTCTGAGCGCGGAACTTGCACCCTCAAGTGCAGGGACAAGAGTCACCTAGTGTGGCAGTCACGGCATGGGCACCGGAGAATGACACCAGGATCTGACCCTGCCTTCACTCTGACGGAGTGGCCTTACGCAGGTCATCAACTTCTTTGTGCCTGGCTGCCCAGGCCAGTGCCTGCCACGTAGGAAGGGCTCTCGTGGGTAGACTCTCGTTATGACACTATCATCACCATCACCACCACCATCACCATCATCATCATCATCATCATCATCATCACCATCATCATCACCATCATCACCACCATCATCGCCATCATCATCATCATCACCACCATCACCACCACCATCATCATCATCATATCATCACCATCATCATCACCATCATCACCACCATCATCACCACCATCATCGCCATCATCATCATCACCACCATCATCACCACCATCATCGCCATCATCATCATCATCACCACCATCATCACCACGATCATCATCATCATCATCACCACCACCATCATCACCATCATCACCACCATCATCACCACCATCATTGCCATTGTTACCATCACCATTATCCTCCCATCACTATCAACAATCGCCATCACCAAGCATGGAGGCTCATGCCTGTAATCCTAGCACTCTGGGAGGCCGAGGCAGGAGGATCACTTGAACTCAGGAGTTCAAGACCAGCCTGAGCAACAGCGAGACCCTGTCTCTACTAAAAAAATAGAAAGAAATTAGCTGGAGAACTAAAAATATATAGAAAAATTAGCCAGGCATGGTGGTGCATGCCTGCAGTCCCAGCTACTTGGGCGGCTGAGGCAGGAGGATTGCTTGAGCCCAGGAGTTTGAGGTTGCTCTGAGCTAGGCTGATGCCATGGCACTCTAGCTCGGGCAACAGAGTGAGACTTTGTCTCAAAAAAAAATCACCATTATCACCATCATCATCACCGCCACCATCATATTCATTGGCATCATCATCACCATCACCACCATCACCATCAGCATCATCACCACCATCATCACCATCACTATCGCCATGACGATAGTGGAGCCCCGGATGGTGGTCACACCCGACACTGTCCTGCCCTGTGCAGTGTGGGCAAGGGAGGCACGGATGGACCTGAGCACCCTCCAAGGTCAAGAGACTACCTGTCCTCTCCCCCTGCTCCTGCCCCTCGCCCACTGGAAACCCCCAGCCCGGGGCGCAGCATCCTGTGTCTCTCACCTTGTGGGCCTGGTCCAAGGCCTGCTTCCTGTAGTCCAGCTCCTCGTCCAGGTAGCCCTTCTGCTTACTGAACAGCTCCTGAAACACAGGAGGACAGTGTCTGGTCGTGGCAGCCCACCTGGCTGCGCTGCGCTGCCAGGCCATGCGGGAGATGCCCACCAACCTTCTCGCTCTCCAGGTCCACCATCTTCCGCTGCAGCGCCGACTCTGTCTCCTCAATCCGCTGCAGCCACTGGGCACAAGCAGAACAGGCAGCACAGTGACCCCTTGGGTCATCCACACAGGCACCAATGCCATCCCCTGCCCCTGATTCTGTGGGGACAGCTCGAGAGACCCCAGGGAGGCCTGGGTCTTCCTCCTTCCCCTCCTCCTTGGGCAGGGAGAGCTTGGCCCTTGCCGGGGCGCTGGGCTGGGCTGGTGGTGTGAGTGCTGTGCACCCAGGGGCTGTCCAGCCTGGGCCCCGCCCCAGCCACTACCTGGTGTCCAGGAAGCCTGCCCACCATGACTGCCTACCATGCCTGCCCAGAGAGAGGAGGGATGTGGCCTGGGCTGCAGCGGGAGCAGATCTATGGGCAGAGCTCTTCCAGGACAGGCTGGAAGTGGGTCTGGTTCCCTGAGCCCCTGAGTGCCAGGAGCACCCCTCTCCTTGCTGTGGGAGGCCTGGCCCACCAGGCAGGTCTGGGCTGGGGGCTGGGAAGCCCCCAGAAGAGGGCTCTGGCAGGTGGAGCAGAGAATGCCCAGACCCACCACACCTTCCAGCTTTTGGGAGGAAACTGAGGCAGAGCTGGCGTCAGGGCAAAGTGCAGCTGAATCTATCCTTTGCAAAGATGCACAGTGGATTCTGTGTGACCTGAGTGTGCCAGGTGTCTCCAGCAGGCAGGGCTTAGTGGACCTCCTACCCAGCCCTGCAACCCCTCCCAGGGGAACACCTTCTCTAAGCTCAGCAGGGCAGAAGACCCCAGGAGCCCCGCCCTCTCCCAAGCATCCACACAGCTGCTGTTACCTTTTCGGCCAAGGTCAGGACTGTCCTGGCTTGTATGACAACCACCTGCTCCTCATTGGTCAGGTTCTGCACACAGAAGCAGAACACAGGGACGATCAGAGGCCGTGCCTGGGCTGGGGTGGGCGGGGGCTGAGTGACGGAGGCACAGGGAAGCTGACGGGAGGGGCCGGGGCCGCAGCTAGCAGACGCTGTGCGAAGGCACCCGGGTCTCTGACACCCTTGACTCTCGGCCTTGTTCCCCTGGGAGCCGTCCATTCCCCTCTCTCTGCTGGAAACCACCAGGTATGGCACCAGCTGAGACAGAGTGGTGGGTGCATGGGTGGCTTGGCACAGGCACATGGCGACTGCATCCCAGTGGCAGATGCCGCCCCACTGTCTGCCTGTGTCCCCGCTTTGTGTAAAGTCAGCACTCTGCATGCACAGCCATGAATTATTAAAGCACTACTTGTGAATGGTGGAGAGAAGATCAAGTATACGTGGCTGTGAAGTGGGTGTAATCCCTGGTGGGTTTTGCCTTTTTTCTGCCCGTTTCACTCATGCTTCCTCCCAAGAGGCCACTGGATGGTGCTTCCGGGCAGGGCCAGCCTGGCTTTGGGGCCAGAGGCACACCCTGACAGGGCGTGGGCACTTCCCACGCTCAGTCCCAACTCCACCTGCCTCAGGGCCAGGACTGTGCAGCTCCAACTTGCGAGAGGGCCAGGGGTGGGGGTGAGGAGCAGGGTCACCGCAGGGGAGGGGCCCTTAGTCTACCCTAAGAACTTTCCTGACTCAGGACCAGGTCACTCAGAAAGCCCTGCCCTGGGGTTTCTGCCTAGAGTGAGTCCCCAAGGGCAGGTGTCTCTTGCAGGCCCCCACCCCAAAGTCAGCAGCAGGGTCTCCCGAGGGCAGGTGCTGACCAGCTGCTGCAGGCAGAGGCAGGCTCTGCCCTCCTCCCGCTCCCAGGGCAGGCTGGGCGGGCCACTGCCTTCCCCCAGGCACTGGAGTCAGGGAGAGTGAGGAGGTGGCTCCAGGGTGACCGGGGGATCTACCCAGACGTCCCTCCCACTGGCAGCCTGGCCCTCTGACTCCCTCTGGGTGGTGGCCTTGTCTCGATGCCCAGCCTTGGCCAAGTGCTGTCTGCTCCACCCTCACGGCCCTGCTCTTCCTTCCCCAGGTGTCCCGGCCCCTCCGCAGCCCAGGTGCAGTGGCAGAGAATGCCACTGCCTGCCAGGGAGGGTGGGCACCTGCTCTGCACCCCAGTCTCTCCACTTTCCTCTCCCGGTCCTGGCTCCTGAGGAAACTGAGGCAGGTAGGAGAAGCTCTGGGACTTAGGTGTCCACATGGCCAGACTGGAGGAGGATCTGGGGACAGCAGCCACAGCACTAGCATGCCCTGGCTGTGAAGGTGATGGTCATCTGCTTCCTCACAAGCTGGGCCACTTTGTGCTTCAGGAGGGGACCTATGAGCTCAAGCTCCATGGAGCTCAGCACTGGGTCACAACGTGCACATGACCTTTGCTCAATAACAACTGCACAGTCAGACCTGAAGAGACGCCCCTCGGCCCATGAGCAGGAGCTGCCCAGAGTATCCACAGGGTCCCTTGAGTGTAAAACCTCTAGTCTCCAACCTTATCTGTCCCTGTCCTCAGTGAAAAGTGACCTCAGAGGCAGCATGAGGGCTCCAGGGAAGTCACACTCAATGGTGCCCTCAGGGGGACAGCTACAGGGCTGGGGAGGAGCCCCAAAACAGGAGGACTGGCAGAGCTGCATGCCTCTGACTCTGCCACTGCATTGGCTTTGCGACCCTGGGCAGGCACCTCTGGGGCCTCAGTTTCTCCAGCTGTGAATCAGAGTGTGGCCCAGTAAGGTTCCCTAGAACCCACGATGGGGCTGACACCCCATGTCATGCCAATAGACAACCTTGCTCCTACCTACAGCTTTGAGGGAACTCCTAGGTCTCTCCACAGCCAGGAGAGCCTCCCTGATGAAAGGATCTCCCTGCTCTGCTCTAGGGGATGGGCAGGCAAGGAAGGAAGGGATCCTATCAACACAGGGCCTTCCCTGCACAGATGGGGTAGAAGAGGTCAATGACTGTGGGATGATGGACGATGGATGATTGGATAGAAGATGGATGAAGGATAGATGGAGGACAGAGGATGGATGGATGGAGAATGGATGGATGGAGGGTGGATGATTGAGGATGGATGGAGGATAGATGGATGGAGGGTGGATGGGTGGATGATGAATAGAAGATGGAGAATGGATGGATGGAGGATGGATAGACAGATGGAGGATGGAGGGTAGATGGAGGGTGGATGGATGGAGGATGGATGGAAGATAGACGATGGATGGAGTGGATGAAGGATGGATGGATGATTGAGGATGGATGGATGGAGGATGGATGGATGGATGGATGGTGAAGTTACTTTGCCTACTTAGCAATTAATATTCTTTTGAGGACTTTGCCACAGAAATTAGAACTCTGTCCCAAATGAGATTTGGGACATATCTATGCACTCTGTTTCTTCCCAAAAACCAAGGAAGTGGGAACCCCTAGTGTCTTGGTGTGTCTAAGAGCAACAGCCCCCATCCCCATGGAGGGTATGGAAGAGCAGAAAGATAGAAATTCCAGGGACTAGGACCACGGGACTGGAGGTGTCACTGGCTGGAGGAGTTGTGTACACAGCAGAGGCCCCGACGGGCACAGGAATGATAGGAGAAAGGAGTGGGCATCTCCCATGCCCCAGGGGTCCTGCTGCAGGCAGGCCTGAGCCCTGGGGAGGGCCTTGGGCAGGGGCCCAGGGCAGGATGGGTGGGGCCTGCAGGGGTGGGGCCGGGGGGTGGGGAGGGGGCCGGGCATGGGCGTGGGGAGGCATGCACAAGTCAGGAGAGCAACATACACTTACGGCGTTATCTCCCAGGATGTCCAGCTTCTTCATCAGCTCTGGGACCAGGATGTCCTGGGGGCAAGGAGAGGGACAGGCGGGAGGTGAGCGGTGCAGGGGTGGGGCCATGGGGCGGGGTGGGGCGGGGCTCACCGTGACGCCTTCGGCCTCACAGTACACCTGGAGGGGGCTCTTCCCGTCCACGAAGGGCGTGTGGTGGAAGTTGATGGCAGGTGACTTCCTCTCCCTCTCCTAGGACAGAGCAGAAGGCTGGGCTCAGTGGGCTGTTCCCTTCCTGTCCTCTCCCTCTGAGGGGGCTGTGCTGGGGCCCAAGGATACGGGCCAAGCCCCTCGAACGAGGAGTCAACACAATAGTTTCTGCAAAGCCCTGGGCTAGCCGTGCAGGGCAGAACCCTCACCAGACGTGCCCCCGAGACAGCCCCGTGGACTCGCCAGCTGAGCCAGGGTGTGGGGTTCCGGCTCCATCCCACCTGGCCACGTGGCCCTGGTGGTCCCCACCCCAAGGCCATGTGTTCATCCGTCAGCAACTCCCAGGGGCTGTTGGGAGGCTGCAGGTCAAGTGTCAACCACAGGCCTGGCTGGCATAAGCCCCTTGGGGACATGGGCTGGTGGTTTTGCCACCATCCACACAGGCAGGACCACGTGCAAAAGCCCAAGAGACCCAGGGGATGGCCACCCACATGGAGTGGCCAGGAGGACTCCAGGGCAGATCTGTCTGGACTCTGAGTCGGGTCCAGCTGTTGAACCGAGACAGAGGTCCTGGTGCCGTGTGGGTTGGCTGGGGGGCGGCACCTGCAGGGCCATTTCCTCCTGGCCTGGCAGTGGGAGGTGAGCACGGTGACACGGCCACCATACGCGGCTGGCCTCCCCCACAGAGACCTTCCCCACCCTCCCACCCAGGCAGGTCATGGCAGAGGGACAGCAGGGCCCAGCCAGAGGGTCCCCGGTCACTGCGTGGCACCCACTGCCCCCACTCCAGGGCTTCTATGACCAAGAACCGAGAGTCTGCTGGGCTGGCGGCTGAGGTCTGGGCATTGTCCCTGCTGCGCGTTGTCACCAGATGCAGCTGCAGCCACAGGGACATGCTGAGGACACTGCCCTGGTGTCTCGGGCCCCACAGGTCTGGACGTGACACTAGTGTAGTTATTTGTCCTGCTTCTGTTGGCCCTTCCCGGCATGGAGCTCCGTGGCCTGCCTCCCCCGGGTGGCACCGCCTTGCACGGCCAGCCCAGTCCTTCAAGCCAGGGACGTGCGGGTCCAACCTGGCCTCGTGAGGGCACGTCCCAAGACTCGTGCGGGTTGGGAGGCCCAAGGACAGGAGCCCCTGTCACAGCCCATGGCCACACCGGCCCTGAGCAGGAGCACCCTGGCGCCTCCACTCCCGGCACCCAGGTACCTCGAGCTCCAGGATCCTGAACTCCAGCAGCTCGTTCTGGTCTCTTCCGTCCTGCACCTCGTGTCTCAGCCGAGCCTCCTCTGTCTCCATCTGTCTGATCTGCAGGAGAGACGTGGTCACGGCGAGGAGTCCGGCCCTCCCACCGGGGGTGCAGGAGGTTGACTCTGGCCATGTGGGCGGCTGCTGGCCCCGGTGCCGACCCTGTCACATGTGCCCTGAACCCACACTCCAGCCTGCGTTTGGGTCCATCCCAGTGAGGCTGGGTGACCCCCACCCTTGGTTAAGCAGGGCGGGGGCTGGATGGGCAGGGAGGGCTGGGTGCAGGGAGCAGGGAGCCCGGGGAGGGGGCGCTGAGTCTGCTAGTCTGAGCAGGGCCGGCGGGGGGTGGTGTTGAGGATGACGGTCCCCGAGCCACTCCCTGGTGCCCCTTGGAGCCCAGGCTGTGCCCCGTGGAAGGGCCGGGGGCCACCGCTGCCTGGCTGCCTTCCAGAACTTACCTGGTTAGTTAAGGGACTATTTAAACTGAACCAACAAGTGAACCTGATGTGGGAGTCCCCTGCTTCCAAAGGGAGCAGTGACACAGCTGTAGCCACATGAGGGCAGGTGTCCACCGGGAGCAGACGGCTGTGTGCACCCCACCCCTGAGCTGAACTTGGGGGACTGAGGGGCCAGCTCTGATGCTCTGGGATGGGAGAGACAAACTCAGGCACTGGCCTCCTCTGTGCGAGCTGATTCGGTGGGCAGTGGGGTCCTTTTGGGGTCCACTCATGTGACACCGCACAGCTGGGCTGCCGTGGAGCCCCTACGGGACCAGGAACGGGACCCCACACCCGTCGTGGCCAGAAAAAGCGCAGGCTCTAAGTGTGCACGTGAGCGGCTGTGTGTGCACACAAGCGTGCGTGTGTTTAGTGTGCATGAGAGCATTTAAACACGCAGGCGTTTCAGTGCACACGAGCATTTGCACACGCGTGCCAGCACTTAAGCGTGATGTGTGTGTGCACACGAGCCCCGTGGAAACACTCCCTGACTTAGGAGACGGGCAGTGTCCACAGGACCCCGTGGGCTCACCGTGTCAGGACGTCTCGTCTCCAGGAGTGGGGGGGGGCTCCCATGGGGTGGGCGGTGCAGAAGGGGCCCTGTGCCTGTGCACCCCCTTCACCCCCAAACCCCCTGAGCGTGGAGCAGGCCTTGCCGGACTCCCGGACGCGGCGCAGGCCTACCTTTTCCACGAGTTCCTGGTTCCTCCGATACAGCGCTTGCTTCTCTTCGATCCACTTCATGTCCTGGAAAACAGAGTTGAGACAGAGATGAACACGGCAGCAGGAAACCGTGAAGCCAACGCTGACACCGTGATGCGCGGGACACGTGGGGCTCCACGCCAGCTTCTGAAGCAACCGCCTAGCGACAGTTTGTGTCGTGCAGACGACGCCAACCTAGGACTTCTCCATCTTCTCGAGGGTCCTTGGGGGCCGCCCTGCCTGGGGAGGACCTTGAGGACCCCGCAGGCCGCCCCACGGCAGCACCCAGGCCTGCGGCCCCTGGCCAGGTGCCCAGAGGCATCGCGGTGCAGGGGACCCTGATGCAGAGCCACTGCGACCGCGGGCTCAGCGGCAGGGCGAGGGTCTGGACAGGTGCGGGGGACACTTCCCTCAGGGCGGGTTTCCGTCCACGTCACACTCAGCCCCATGGGTGGGCGTCGGGCTTTGCGCTCTACTGCGCGGCCTGTGTGGACGCCGCGCTGGCTGCACCTGCCGTCTGTCTCAGGAGGCGTCCCGTGTCCTTGGCACATTCTTGCACCAAAAGGCCTCCCGCTCGTCCCCCACCGGCAGCGTTCGTAAGCGTGAAGAGTCAGGAGGAACGTCGGTCTCTTCAGAAACTGGACTTGATCACAGATTTCTTCTCCCCACGGTCCTCTGCGGAATTCTGAGGTTTAAAGGCGTCACTTCCGCAAACGGAGAGAGCAGTGTCCTCCTCTTCCTCGTTGTCCTCCTCCTGTGTCCCAGCCACCTGGCCACTCTTCTCTGTGAGACGACTCAGGGAATCCCACCCTCGACATCCGGGGGCGGGGACTGCTGGTCATCAGGGGCTGCGCACGGTGCAGGTGGGTGCCACACTGCAGTGGCCTGGGGGGTGGTCACAGTTGCACGGCACTGAATTCTGGGACGGAGGCAACGTGGCACATCTGTGGCTCATGTCATCGTCTCGTCTGTCTGCCCAGCAGTTAGCACCAAGGAGGGCCACGGGCCGGGCCACGCAGGCCCTCCCACCACGAGGACGCCCTCCAGCAGGTCGGGAGAGGCCGCCCAGGCCGCTCCCCGGGGGCCGGGCCGCCCCCGCCCCGCGGTCACGGGCTCACCTGCCCCTGCTCCGCCAGGGTCTTCTCCAGGTCCTCGATGCGCGTCTGGGCCCGCTGCACTTCCGCGTGGAGCTGCTCACGCGTCTGTAGGACGGGAGGAAAGGTACATCAAACTTTCCCTAACAGCCAGGCGCAGACGGCGGAGGACCCTGCCTGCCGTGCTGAGAGGCGACCATTCCCTCCCTCGGGAGAGAGACACTTTCTGAGAAGGGGGAGCTTGTTCGAAGCAAGCGATCTCACCTAAATTATAAGGGAAATTCTGCAGGCGAATTTTGAGAGCTCACGAGGTGATGTCCTCGCTTACGGGACGAGACAGCAAGCGAGGACAGAGCCCCGGCATGTGCAGCTCCCCCGGCCCTGGCCCTGGCGGGGCTGTGCTGCCGTCTCCTTGGGTGACGCCGCGCACACAGAGGGGCTCTCGGGAAGGCGCTGCCGCCGGCACAGGAGCCCCGACTGGCCCTGGGCTCGCCCCCGCTCCGCACCTCATGCTCCTTGACCTGCCGCCCAGAGCCCGCCCTGGCTTGGAGGACAAGCACCGCACTGCATAAGTTGGCACCTGGGTTTGTGACGTGCCTCCCAGCAGGGTCTGAGCGGCATTCCCTGTTTTAATTTGCTCTGGTGGGATCCAGACTGCGGGGCTGCTCCTGCTCTCTCTCGGGGACAGAGGGGGAGCAGTGTGAGGGTGGGAGCCTTTGGGGGACTCCAGGCCTTTGGTGGTGCCCACTGAGTTCCGGGTCCCTATTGGGCCCCGTCTGCCGATCGTGGCTCCCACCCCCACACGGCGCCTGTTCCTTGCCCCACACTCCTGCCGTCCCCTAAGGGGTCAGGCAAGTCTGAGCGGAGGGGGTTCCAGCCAGTCCCAGCCCTGCACTACCAGGTGGGGAGACAGGGCCCTGGAGGCCGTGGCTGCCCACAGCTCTGGACCCTGTAAGTGGCCACGTCCATGTTGTCAGTGGCCTCTCGTGCCCCCTCCACGGCCCTTTCCTTATTCTTGGGCCTCCGACTTGCGCAGCAAGGGTGGCATTTCCAATTTCAACACTGTCGGGCTGCCAGGGTCCTGGGCAGTCTACTTTCCTCACTAGTCTTTTCTGCATTTTCCAATTTTTAAAATAATCATATGGTACTTCTTTGCATCAAATTTTTCTCTAATTCTAAATGTTAATTAAAAACTTTTAAAAATGCAGTTTGGACATTTTCACTGTCTAGGCAAAATCTTAGAAGTTATTTGTTTCCATGCAGCCTTCAATCAAAAGTTTCTCTGTCACTCGATGGCGAAAAGGGAAACCGAGGCTTCCTCCAGCTCCCAAATGAGGCTGGTGGGGAGCAGGCAGATGAGGCCCTGCATCGGCTCTGGCCGGTATTGCCTGCCGCGCCTGGGCCCCTGGGTCTGATGAAAACCTGAACAGAGACTTGAACTTTTTCTTTCTCTGAGGATTGTGCAAAAATAAAGTCAAAAAATTCAAACAGGGGCTGGGCGTGGAGGCTCATGCCTGTAATCCTAACACTCTGGGAGGCCAAGGCGGGAGGATTGCCGGAGGTCAGGAGTTGGAGACCAGCCTGATTGACAGAGTGAGACCCTGTCTCTACTAAAAAAATAGAAAGAAATTAGCTGGACAACTAAAAATATATAGAAAAAATTAGCCGGGCATGGTGGCGCACGCCTGTAGTCCCAGCTACTCAGGAGGCTGAGGCAGGAGGATCGCTTGATCCCAGGAGTTTGAGGTTGCTGTGAGCTAGGCTGACACTATGGCACTCTAGTCTAGGTGACAGAGTGAGACTCTGTTGCAAAAAAAAAAAAAAAAACTCAAACAGGGAATATTTAAAGTCTGCTGTTGGGCAGATGAATCTCGTTTCCAAGCCAGAGGAGGGGAAGTCACTCCAGGGACAGGTGCCCGCCGGGAAGGGCTGGAGGGCACAGCAGGGCTCGCCTTTCTTCTGACTCTCACGACAGGTGCCCAGAAAGGCAGGAGGGGAACCGGTCGAGTCCCCAGGGCGGTCAAGAGGACAGAGGGTGAGGCCCAGTGGCTCCCCGGGGTGGCTAGGATGGATGTCTGGGGGATCTGCCAACACTGCCCTCACCCCGAGAGGCCCATCCTCCACCCAGCCCAAATCGTAGGATGACGGTGCCTCGGGCCCTGCAGGGTGGGTGCATGGAGCAGGCCCGACCGGACCCCCAGGCTCCACAGCCACCCGCTCAGGGGACCCTCACCCCGGGGGACGCGCCCATCTCCCTGTGAGGTGCACCAGCCACGGCGCCACAGCAGGAGGGTGGGCCAGCCGGGGACCCCTTGCCAGGGCGCTGCCCACTGGCCCTTTTCCTGCACTGCTCCAGCAGCCAGCAGGGGGCACCGGTCAGCTGCGCCAGCTGCACATTTGGGCGTTCACGATGCCAAAGCCAGGGCAGGCCCGGGGAAGCAGGGATAGGAGGGGACACCCCTGCTCCGGCTCAGGATAAGGCAGGCGCAGGTTTGAGCTCAACACATGCTGGGTGAGTGACAATCTCAGCAAGTTTGGAGAACAGCTCTAATGCCTCGGCCCCCGGCCCCCTGCGCTCCCCATTCCGGGCTGCCTGAGAGCCCCCCACCAGCAGGTGGGAGGAAGGTGACTTCCCCAGGTGCTGCAGGTCCCCATGCTGCCACCACAGCCCGGGGGCTCTTCGGGCTCCCGCGCTCACCTGCCCAGCACGGCACGGCTCACCCTCCCCCAGCCCCGTGGGACCCCAGCCCTGGGTCCCAGACTCGGGTCTGTGTCCTCAGCGAGTGTCACGGTCCTAAGTAATGGCAGCAGACAAGGGCCCGGCCCACAGGGGTGATGGTGCGGGTGTCCCTGCAGGGCCGCGGGGACACGGGGAGAGCCGGGCGCAGCCGGAACGTGGCGGAGTGGAAGTCAGTTAGACCTTAACTTCTCGCTCTGCGTCCAGCGTCCCTCCGACCTGCTCCTGCAGCAAGGCGTAGGCGCGCTGCAGCGCCTGGTACTCCATGGTCAGCTGCCGGAACCGCAGCTCCGTCTCCTCCTTGGCCATGCCCTGGAGAGGCGCAGGACACACACGCACAGACAGCGTCAGCGTGGGCCCGTTCCGCACACGGCCCCGGACAGCAGGGAGCCCGGGCTCCCCATTTCCCCCAGTGGGTCTTTCTGTCAGTGTGAGGAGGCCGATGCTGGCGACTGCCCAGGGACCCAGAGCCGTCCGGAGAGAGGTTTTCCTGGGGTGCAGGCTGGGCCCGGGCCAGGGGCTCGTCTGGGGCCCTGCTTGCCAGCCAGGCCGCCCCACCCACACCCTCCACCGCCGGCCAGGCCCACACGCGGCTCTGCGGAAGTGTGCCTGGGGAAGAGAGCTGGGCCATGCACAAGGGGTCAAGTGCCCGGATGGCACAGCTCCTCCCGGCCGGTCCTCCCCAGGCCGGTGCCCGCAGACTCAGCCTCTGGCTGGGAGGACACCTGGGGCCCCGGGAGAAGGCGGCTAGTGGGGGGGGGGTCAGCTGCAGCATTGCACCCCGGGATGGGAGGGAGGGTGGTGTCCAGGAGTGACTGAGCCTGGAAACCCGCCCCAGCTGGTTCCCTGCCCAGCCCTATGCCCCAGGGCTGTGGCATGTCTCAGATCTCCAGGAAGCGCCACTGGGCAGCCCTCGGGGATCAGCTGGGGAGACCCAACCCCTGGCCTTGGCTCTGGGCCTGGTCAGACACCTGCACTCCTGGTCCCACACCAACGGGGCTGGGCCACGCCATGGCTTCCGGCCCTGGGGCTGAGACAGTGGCCCGGATGGGAGGGTGGCCTTGGTTCTGGAGGAAGGGGCTATGTCTTTGTCAGAAAGAAAGCTCCCACTCAATGTCTCTGTCGCCCTGATTGCTCTGGGCCTTGGGACCAACCTCCTGCGGGAGCCCCGGACCCCTCTGCGGAGGGCGTGGCTCGGTGGCAAGAGGGAGTGTGGTGGGCCGTGGCCGGAAGCCAGGGCAGCCGCACACCTAGCAACACGGAAGACGGGAGCAGGATGCACATGGCCGGACCCCACCCTGCCTCAGTGTCCCTGAGAGCTGGCCCTGCCACGAGCCCGCTCACGGCAAGCGTGGGACCTGTGCGGGAAGACCGAGTTACCTCGTCCAAGTCGTCGTCGGGGGTGCACGGGGTCTGGTCCGTCCGGTCCGTTTGGTAAGAGACGGAAGAGCCGTCGGATTCCAGGGACGCCTCCTCGTCGTAACCGAAAAAGGTCTCCACGATGACCGGCTTGTGGCCAAAACACGGCGTTAGTGCAAACCAGGCACCCCCGGCCCCGTCCCGCCTCCTGTTCCTGTAACCCTGCCTGGCGCCCGGCCGCGAAGCGACGCCCACCGCGCGGCCCCAGCCCCGTCTGGCGCTCAACGCTCGCCCCCGGTGCCCAGTGGGACGCACGGAGCAGAGGGCGCTCGGCCCCGAGGCAGGGTCCCGACTCCAGGGAAGCATTTCTGCTGTAATTTTGAAAGTATCGGTCTTGACAAGTCCTGCACAGCCGTCTGCGAGGCCCTGCCTTTGGGGACCCCGGCCCCCTCGCCCCGCCTTCACGAACCTCAGGATTCCCCACTTAGGTTTGGAAACATCACAAAAGCCAGATCCTGCCACCTTCTCTGGATCACACTCAAGGTCCCCTTCCCTTCTCAGCCTCCGGGCCTCCCTGCCGGTTCCTCTGCCGAACCTTCGAGCAAAACTCCTCCCTGGGGCCTGTAAACCAGCCTCCGGCCCATCTCCTGCATGCGCCTCCCCAGACGCCCGCGTCCCCCAGCGGCCGGCCACGCGGGGCTCCGGGGTGAGCGGCCGCCTGCGCCTGGAGCCACTTCCCTGTTCTCCCTGACTCCTCACGGAACCTTCCAAACTCGTGCAAACTCACAAGCACAGACTCGAGGTTCTTTTATTAAACGCCGGTCCCCTGCCGGCCCCTCCGTCTCTGCTTGTCACGCCCCGACCACGGCAGCGGCCTGGCCTGCTGCTCACACGTCCCGCCACCCTCCCTCTGGACGCCCCTGCTTCCTTCCGCCTCCTGGGCCCTTGCCCAGCTCCCCATGGCAGCCTCAGTTTCTCCTCCCCGCACACCCCGCCGAGGCCCCACGGGCCTGCGGTGTTCAGAGACGGGCCTTGCGCGTGTCCCTTCCTGGCTCCTGGCCTTTCTGTCTGACGTGCTTCTCCCTGGTCCCTGGGCAGCCGTGAGCAGGGCCCCCACGCTGGACCCCGCTCCCACCCCGCCTGCCTCCGCCTCCCAGGTGACTTCTAAACGCCCTGAAATGATCCTCGGGAGTGCGAGCGCCCAGCGACTCTGACTAAGGGACGTCTGGCAGCCGTCAAGGGACATCACTGACAGTCTGAAAACAAAACCACACACACATTTTGCATGAAGCAGGAGGTAAGTTGGGTCCTTTGGGACTTTCTCCAAAAGCTCCCTTAATAAAACCCAAAAGTTCATCAAAAAGGACTGTGCAGAAATTACCCCAGGTCTTCAGATTTCCTGGGGGACGGTGAACAGCGGCACGGGCCTGCGTGGGCACGTGGCACAGCTGACCAAGCCCAGCGCTGCGCGTCCACAGACGTGGGCTCAGACTCGCGGGCCGGCGGCAGGAGACCAGCCCCCGGAGCCGGCCCTCCCCACCGCCCAGCACCGCTGTGGGCATCATTGCTATCAATTCCTAGCTTCTCTCGGAAACGTAAAAGAAATGCGGCTGGATTTCTAAATTTAAAATTATAAGCAGAATATTTACTTTGGATCCTATTTTGGTTACTTCACACTAACGATTTTTGGAAATAATAAAAATTGTTTGCTTTTCCTCTCCAAAGGGAGAGGTTCGCTCCCGTAAGTAGATGTTCGAGGCGCACATCGACGCACACGCTCTTTACCTTGGGAAGTTTCGCCATTTTCTTTCTTTGCTTCCGGTATCTTAAGAGCTTATCCCGCTCCTGCAGAAACCAGCGGGAGAGATTGTTAAAGCAGTTGAGCAGCTCCATCAGCTTCAAAGCCACGGCTTGGTGTTTCCACGTCATCACGTGGACTGACGTAGGACACGGATTCAGGCCACGTGGAACAGAGGCCTCCCCTGGGGGTCCTGCTCTGGAAGCCTGCGGAGCCCACCCTCCCCACCAGGGCTGAGCCGCCGGCCGACCCCTCTCCCCTTCCGCGTGTATTTGGAGGGGCCCACGCGGGAATGGGCAGTTGGGGGGGGGCAGTGGCCCAGGCCCCTCCGCGCCCTGCAGGACAGCGCCCACCCCTGTGTGGAGGCCGACGCCCTCACGCACGTAAGGAGGCCGGTGACCTGCTTCTCTCCGGGGAAGCTGTGCTGCTTTTCCCGGCCGTGACAGTGAACCAGCCAGGCCAACGCTGCCGGTCCGTGCTGGCCCCGGGGAGACGCCGGGGCAGAGGGAGCTCCCAGGGGAGGGCAGCTGCCTGGCCTGGCCTCAGCTACGATGCGGAGTAGTCACCGGGCTGGGTCCTGCCTCAGCCGGGGCCTCACGGGCAGGCGTTCGGGGCGCCAGTGCAAAGCCTTGGCCGGGCAGCGCCGTGATGACAGTAAAGCTACCCAAAGCCTGCTCTGTCTACACTGAGGCACTGTCAGCACGGAACGGGGCCCACGGGCAACCGCCCTGGGAAACGGGAGCCTCGCACACGCGGGGACGCTGGCTGGTACTTACTAACACGCTCTTCACGTAGCCGGCGGTCTCAAGGGTCTAGGAAAAGAAAACAGCGCGTCACGGAACCGCTGACGCAGGCGTAAGAGCCCCGGAGCACCCCCGAGCCCCTGCCGCAGCCTAACCGCTGAACCACGCCGCCGGGCCCTCCGCCCCAGAGGCGGCTTCGCTCCCTGGCAGGCCCCGCCTTCCTCAGCGGCTGCCCAAGGGGTGCGTTGAGGTCCGCAGGGCGGCGGGGGCCCTGTGCAGGGTGGACAGGCACCTCCTTCACTCAGCAGCAGGCGGAAGGGGCCTTTTGGAAACAGAAATCGTGTGCACTTGTGATTGCCTGAGGCCTTGCCCCGTTGCTGCTACTTCCCGCATAGGCTCTCGGCGTTGCTGAGATCGGCATTCACTGTGTCACCGAACAAGAAACAAGCTCAGATCTCAGCACAGACGGGGAGGCCCCGCCCCGCAGCCCGTGTCGGGCAGGGGGTCCCTCTGTGTCTCATCTCACGGTTCTGCGGAGGCGGCTTCACTCACTGAAGACAGGTCAGCGCCTCCCAGTGGCGTGTGCTGGTGACACAGAGGGACTCCGCTGTCCCTTCCAGAGGACACAGAACGACCGAGGGCAGCGCGTTCTGAGATGACCTCGCTGCATCATCGGTCTCGATCCCAGTGAGACGCAGCAGGTGCCCCAAACCGGGATAACTCGGGGAGAGTTTCAGGAGGGGCTATTTGCAAAACCGTGCTGTGTGCAGGGGCCATGGGTGCCCCCAAAAGACGGGCCCACGGCCTGCTCCCCAGACCAGTGACTGTGATCCCATTTGGAAACAGCATCTTTGCGGGCACAGCTGAGCAAGGACCCGGAGCCCACCCTGGTTGGAGCCGCAGCCCGGGACAGGGTTGCCACGAGCAACAGAAAAGGACAAAGCCGGGGAAGGAGGGGCACGACGGCCCTAGAGTCTTTGAGGTAGCAGAGAAGATCCTCCCCTGGAGCCTCTGGGGGCACCGTGGCCCTGCTGCTGTCTTGGCCCCCAAAGCCGTGAGAGGATAAACCACCATTGCCGTGAGTCCCCGCATGTGCTGATTTGCTACGGCAGTGCCAGGACCAGGCACGGGCAGCACCGCAGGGGCCCCGGCAGCCAGAGGGACGCGTTTCGGAGATCCAGGGAGAGGCTGGTGCGGGGAAGGCCGCCACGAGCAGCAGCGGCACGGGGGACCCAGCCCGAGTGGCCCAACAAACTCCCGCCTGCCCTCCCCATCTCCTGCCGGGCTCCCGGGGGCCAGTGGCGGGCACACAGCCCACCGGTTACCTTAGAAAGCTCGTCTATGAGGTTTTGCTGCTCGACGATCTGAAGTTTCAGGAAATCAACTTCTCTTTCGTCCTGACTTTGATCGAGATCATTTAAGGAGCTGGGTCTCCGGATGATGCCGGCCCTCTGTCTCTGCAACACGGAGCAGGCCATGCCACAGGTGGGGGGCGGGGTCTTCCCCTCCACCTGCGTGAGCCAAGCGGGTGGCTGCCCCCCACGGCTGCGAGGCCGGGGCCTCCCGCCCAGCCTCAGAGCCCGGGGGAAACCGAAGGGCTTTCGGGCTCCTCTCCGACAAAGCATGTGAGACCAGACGCCCGCGTGCAAGGCCTGGGCTGCGGCCCACGAGCCGCCGTCTTGCTGCATCGCAAGGCGGGCGGGCACGGCTGCCCTCTGCCGCTGACCCGCGGCCCAGCCCGGCCCCTTACCATCTCTATGTTCTCCTGGGTGACAAACTTCAACTTGTTTTCCATCCGACGCAAAGTGTGGGACAGATCTTCATTTTTCCGAGTGAGGCGTTTGTTTTTATCCAGCAACGGCTTGTACTGACTCTCGGCCTCTCTCAAACGCTTTAACTGAAAGACAAATCGATTGCACGGCCTGACGTTTCTAAGTGCCAGAGAACCGACAGGTCCCCACGCAGAGTCAGCACCCTGCCCGGAGCCTCGGCCGCTGCAGCGTGGTCGCCAGCCTGCTGTTTGGGAAGAGGCAACTTCAGTCCTCGCTGACAGGTGGCGTCCACCTGCCTGACGCCCAGGTGACCCTGCGCTTTGGCTGGGCTGGGCAAGGCCTGGGGCCACGCCCGGTCCCATCCGCAGACAGGGTGAAGCTGAACACCAGCAGTCTGGGGCCGGTGCTCCACGTGCCAAGGAGAGCCACAGTCAAGTCGCCAGCTCCCTGGAACATTCTAGACACTCTGAGTCGCTCATACACCCTGTAGGAGCTCAAAATCCTAGCGGTTGTAAGGACTGATGGTGTCGGCCCTACCCCAGGGCCGTGTCCTCACACATCCCAGACCCTGTGCAGAATGAGGACACTGTCCCCAGCCACAGAGAGCAGGGATCCGCCAACCAGCACCCGAGGGCCAGATCTGGCCCTCCACCACCTGTTTTGCTAATAAAGTTTTATTGGAACACAGCCAAGAGGCCCGATGGCAAGGCCAGCCCTTGTCACCATCCCTCCCCTGTTCCAGAAGGAACTAGGGAAGTGGAGCCCACCCCACTCACCAGCTCGTTCCTCTCCTCTGACAGCAGGGCGTTGCGGTCTTCCAGCTTGCGGATGATGGCGCTCAACTCTGCGATTTTAAGCTGGAAGCGCCGGGCGTCCTTTTCATCCAACTGCTGTTCCTAAAACAAAGATCAACTGCAAATAACCGTCCCTAGACACAGGCGTGGAAAACCCTCGCAAACCCCAACACGCTAAGGAAACCAAACACTCCGCGTCATCATGGCCTTGGCTTCTAGGGGCTGCCCTGCCTCACGGCCTCAGCCACTGCGAACTGCACGGTGGGGACGGAACGAAAGGAGCAGAAATGTCCGAAGTGTGCAAATGTGGAGGGCCAGGGCGTGCAAATGCAGGAGCTGCGCCTGTGGGCCACGCCGGGGAGACACCGCAGCCTCCCGCGCCCTCTGCCTGAGCTGCACCTGCGGGAAGGGTCCGCCCTGCCCTGCCGGACGGGGGCCGATTTTTGGGCACTGTGACGTGAGCACAGGAGAAGATGCTTGGAGACTGTCAAGGGCTGCTTTCCCAAGAAGGGTGCTCCTCAGACTGAGCGGCTGATGGGTCACATTTGGAACCACTGGGACTTCGTCACAAATCAGTGAAAACATTTGATCTAGTTTCAGAATTTCTCTGGGGTTAATGCAATAGTCTACCAAGCACCAGAGCAGCAGGGGCTAGTTTTAGTTCAGTTAATCCATTTATAATAAGATTATAAAATGTCGTTTTCTATTCTTGACATGTCCCTGTCCCAGGCCTGGCTCAGCTCAATTAGAGTTTTATCCTCAAAGCAAAGACAGGTGTCCAGGGAGGGACTGGACGAGACTCGAGTTCCTCATTCAACAGGTGCAGGAGAGGCCAGGGGCCCAGAGGCCCCGCAGGACCACCGGGGTCTGTGGCAGGTGGGTCCCCAGGATGTGCCAGAGCCGCCACGGAGAACCTGGATGAGGAGAGGATGGAAGCCACGGCCATGCGGACCCCACGCCGCCACGCGCAGCCGGCAGGCGCAGGGAGCGGTGCAGTCACACAAAAGCGGGTGGGAGGGCAACCGGTGACGTGAGTGCCGGGAGCCACCACACGAGGGGCCCGGCAGCGGATGGGACAGGCAGGGAGGCAGCGCGGGGGAGCTCCCTGGGCAGAGGGCCAAGCCCACGTGCGGGACGGAAGAAGCACAAGCTGAGGGCAGCCTCCTCTGCCCCAGCCAGGGCCGAGCGGGTCCCTCAGCAACCTGGGGGCCCACAGGAGGGTGACGAGGCCGGTGCTCATGCCATGCTGGTGGGAAGGAAGGAAGGGGACATCTCTGCCAGCGCTCGGAGGGCGGGGCTGGAGGGTACCCAGGGTCGGCGCTGGCTCTGCCTGGGGTGCCACCGGTGCGGGCTGTGCAGCCATGGGGCCCCGTCTGTCTGTGAGTCTGGGGGGCCGGGCGGGGCCTGGGGAGGTGCTTACAGGGCTTCCCGAGTGGTCTGAGGCGTCTCCTGCACCGCCTGCATGAGGAAGTTCCCGTCTGGGGCTGCCGGGGTGCCGGTCGGCCTCTCTGACCTGGGACAGCTGCTCATCTAGAGCCTCCTTTTGGAGCTGCAGTCTCTGAGCGTGCCCGGCTTGCACCCCTAACTCTCTCTCCAGCACGAAGACTGCTCTGTCTTTAAACTTTATCTCCTCCATCTACAAGGAGAACAGAACACAGTCACACAGGCAGGCAGGGCACAGCGCTGCGGTCACCACGGAAACAGGCAGAGCGGCAGACCCCACGACGCGGCCCACCGGCGTCTCGGGCTCTGAGACCAGAAGCAAAAGCAGAGCGTCGCGCACTGAGAGCCCTGCTGCCAGCCGAGCCCCCTTCCTGAAGGACCCTGGCCCCGTGTGCCCCATCCCGCGCCGTCCCACCGGGGCTCCTGGCGTGAAGGGGCCGCGCGTCCCACAAGGCCGGGAGAAGCTGCCAGCAGCCCCTGCCTCCTGCTGCACAGTCACCCACGCGCCGCCAGCAGGGGGCCGGTGCAGGGGGCCACGGGATAGGAGCCTGGCCTCAAAGCCCATGTAGCCCCTTCCTCCACTGGGTCTGCACACCGGGGAGGGCTAGGTGGGTGGGGGCCCCACTGTCACCCAGGTGTGGCCACAGGGCTGGCCCGCCAAACAGCTGTTTCTAGGCAAGCCAAGGCCTTCGGGGTGCGGTGGGGGCACCCGGACAAGCAGACCAGACGGCAGTGCCAGGCCGCCCAGGGCTGACTGCGTAGGCTCTGTGCCCGCCAGCCAGGCTGGTGGCTGTGAGGGTGGGTGGCCTTCCCACCTCCCTAACGTGCTGCTCTTTGGGCTCAATCTACTAACAGCAGCTTAAGAAGCCCTTCCGGGTCACAGCTGCTGCCTGCCCTGGAGCACCTGGCCCTTGTCCCGGCTGCTGTGGGGACGCGAGGCCAGAAGGCGGGCGCTGCACCCAGAGGCGAAGGCAGAGCAGACCCGCTGGAGCGGCCTGGAGAGCAAACGACAGACTTGGGCGTCATCGCTGACAGCTGCGGGTTCACAGAAAGACAAGGCTGTCAGGGGTCCAGGGGTCAACAACTTGGCACGAAACGCTTTTCGGCACCAGAGCAGAAGAGGGTATCTTGCCGCTTTACGTGCTGTTTAAACCAGCGAAGGAACTGAAGTTGGCTTGGAAGCAAAGACGGAGCTGTCTAACCAGCCCCGATCATGGACTTCATGCCACGTGGGGGGCCGGGCAGAACAAGAAATCCTTAACCGCGAAATTCCCGCTTACTGGAGCACAGAGAGGCTGGCAGAGGCAGCACAGCCGATCAGTGAGAACAGAGTGAACATACAACATGAACCAGAGGCTGGCCCCACGCTCACACTCCACATCACTTTCCTCTCACCGGGAAACAAGAAATCAAGGGCCGCAAGCCACGGACCCCACCTGCAGAGCCACCTGGGCGCGTGGCTTGGAGCAGGGGCAGAAGAGAAGGTGACGGGAGTCAGCCAATAAGAACTAAAAGTAATTGTGATTGGTAGAAACGGACCCAGAGCTGACGAGGACATTGAAGTTGGCAGATGAGAACTTTAAAAAATTGTTATGAATACACTAAAAATAATCAACGTGATTAACACATTAAGATACTTTAATAGAGGTAGAAAATAAAAATGTAATTCAAGTGGGAATTAGAATCTATAAAAAGAAATTAAGTCGACACTAAAATTCTACATGTAATATCTAAAATTAGGAAATCACTGGAAAGGTTTAAAGGAGCCTGGACACAGTAGAATCACAAAGCCAAGATAAACCCACAGAAAATGTCCAACTGAAGGGACAATAAAGGCACAAAAAGCAAAAGAAACAGAAAAATAAAAAAGAATGGAGTTTAAGAGAAATATGAGATGCAGTTAAAATGTCTAATGTATTTAATACATGTAATTGGAGCCCCAGAAACAGAGGGGAGCAGAAGAAATATAAGAAATATTTGACTAAACAATGGTCACGAATTTTCCAAGTCTGCTGAAAGACGTCACTTCAGATTCAAGAAGCTTAGCTGGCCCAGGAAGCGTAAAAAAATTAGAAAAACACACCTAGACGCATCATAGTGAAATTGCTGAAAACCACAGATAAGGAGAATACCTTAAAGAGAACAGGAATAAAGACAGATTGTCCCAGAGGAGCAGCGTGAGGGTGACGGCTGCCGTTCAGCGGAAGCCAATGGAGCGGCCTCTTCCGAGAGCCGACAGAAAAAACTGGCAGCTTCAGAGCTCCAGATTCCATGACTGTGTCCTTTAAAGGTGAAGGCAAGACAAGATGTGCTCAGACAAACGTGCGCTGAGAGAATCCTTTGTCGGTGGACACACACCGCCAACAATTCTAAAGGAGTTTCCGTCCGGGAAGATTCCAGACGAGAGCACGGAGGCGCAAGACAGGAATAAATATAAACGACTACCGACGGCTCAAAGGAACATTAAAAGCCGTTTCTTTCGGGGTTTGTAACGTGTGAAAGTGAAACACACGACAGTAACGGAAGAAAGGGGGTAATGTCGCTGCTACAAGGTTCTTGTATTTTGGGTATGTAGCAAAATTGCTAGTTTATGATACAATGTAGCAATTTAGGGATACATTTTAAAAGGGGAAAGATTTACATGATCTGAAGAGAAACCAGAATACACATTTTAAAAGCTCTATCTAACCACTGATGGAATAATACTAAATGCTATAAGAAAAAGGGAGATAACCCCATTCAGGACTGGAGAGAGAGAGGGGGAGGGAAGGAGGAAGAAAGTTCAGAAAAGAGAACAAAACACGAGTCACCAGCACCGGGAGTGAAGGGGGACCCGGTTACAGACCCACAGACACCGACAGGATTAACAAGATGTCAGGAAAACCTCAATGTCAATAAACGTGAAGATTTATATGAACTGGACACATTCCTGGAAGAGTCTATTTTGCCAAACTTGACATAAGAGGAAATAGAAAATCTGAATAGTCTATGTTTATTAAACCAATTTTATTCACAATTTTAAAAACACTTCACAAAGAAAGCTCCAGATCCTAATAGCTTCACTGGTGAATTTTTCCAAATATTTCAGGAAGAAACGCACTAATATTCAGCAAATCCACTGAGGGAAACAGGAAAAGGGAAACCGCTTTATGAGGTCAGCCAAACAGAAACCACACCTTGGCCAGGGCATTATAAAAAAGGGGACAATCCTAACGCCAGTGTATATTTATGTATAAAATATAGCAAAAGAACAATATATCATGGCCAAGTACAATGTATTCCAAAAATGTAACGTCGATTTTACACTTAAAAGCTAATTAATATAATTAATCTCGTCAATAAAGGGAAAAATGATCATCTCAATTCATGCAGAAAAAGCGTTTGATGAAATTCCATAGTCACTCAGGAAAAAATGTTTAGCGAAGTAGGAACAAAAGGACATTTTCTTACTCTGATAAAGACTATTGCCAACCACCCTCCCCCAACCAAATAAAACAAAACAACGATAAACCTGCAACTAAATCGCACTCAGTGGTGAAATAAACGCTTGACACTTTTGCCCTGAGGCTGGAATAGGACAGAGTTTTTCACTATCAGCATTTCTGTTCCAAATTCCACCCAGGTCTTCACCAGTGCCTTAAAGGCCAGGAAAAGAAATAAAATGTATAGGATCAGAAAGGAAGAATTAAAGTGTCTTTGTTTGCAGATGACATGATTATATACACACAGAAAACCTAAAAAAATGTACAAACACGCTGTTAGAATTAACAAGTGAATTCAGCAGGGCTGCAAGATACAAGGCCAATATAAAAACTCAACCGTATTTCTATATATCAGCAAAAAACAATTGGAAAATAATATTTTAAAACTTTTAAAAAGCAATGCCATTTACAGTAGCATAAAATACTAAATACCTAAGAATAAATATAACAAAAGATATGCGAGCCCTCTGCACTGAAACTCACAAAGCATAGCTGAGAGAAGAGAAAAGCTATGTAGATGGTGGCGTTTGCTCAGGCTCAAGACGGCAGTTTTTCCGTGGATCTGGTCCACAGAAATTTAAGCTGATCTAAGTTTTATCTGGAAAAGTGAAAACGATCTTGGAGAGAAAGAGCAAAGCTGGAGAACTCACACTCCGATGTCAAGACTTGCTCGGGCGTGTCAGAACGAAGACACTGCTGATGACCGAGGTAGAAAAACGGACCCAAACAACGTGATCAGGGCCAGAAATAACTGGAAACAGACCCGCACGGCGGGTCACTCGCCACGGGGCTGAGCGCTGCCGTGGCTGGCGGGGAAGGACGGCGTGTTCAGGGAATGGTCCTGCGAGAGCTGTACGTCCGCACTAAGCTAAGAGGAAGCGACGGGCATCTGAGACAGGCCAGAGGGGCATCCTCACGGCCTGCGGGGAGGCAAAGGATTTTCAAACGGGACGCAGAAAGCGCCTAAGGGAAACCGGCGAATCGGGCATCCCGGGACAACGACCGGCGGGCCACGGACAGAGGGAAGCAAGCGCAAAGGGCAAGACAAACGCTCCCGTTGAGAGATGGAAGGATACGTGAGCACGCGTGCCACAGAGAGTGGCGTGCAGAGGCCACCAGGGTGGCGAGACCCCCGTATCTGTCGCTGCTGTGAACACGTGTCAGCAGCGCTGCTGTCGGCAGGACGCCGGGTAACACCGCACCGCATGCGCTGGCGGGTGGGGACTCACCCGCGTCAGAAAACCGGCAGAGTCCGCCACCGCCGGGGAGCACCTGTGCTGCGGGACCCGGCAAGTCCTCTCGCAGACCCGCGGCGCCCGAGAGGAGCGAGCGTGCGCAGACCCCAGAGACGTGACAGCGACGCGCGTCACGGCCCCCAACGGTGCACGATCTGAACAAACGTCCCTCACGGAAGACGGAGAAACAGCCGCGACGGACGGGCGCGGGAACACGGGAACATGCGGTTCCCGTGAGCCGCAGGGACAGGCGGACGCGGTGCGCTGGCTGGGAAGGGGCTGGCGTGTGCTCCGCACCTTGACCTAAGCAGTGCTTACGCGGTGAACGCGCGTGCCAAAAATCACCAAGCTTTTCCATCAGATTTGTGCCCTTACTCCATAGAAGTTTTCCCAAAATGAACAGAAAAACAGACCCTGGTGCCCAGGGTCCTCCCTCCAGAAATCCTGGTTTAATCGGTCTGGGCAAAGCCTGTACCTGAGACTTTCAAAAACTCTCAACGTTCCCAAGCTTTTCCTAAGCAGGTGTCTCGGTGGACATCAGAGCCGGAGCCAGGAGGCAAGTGGATGCTTGGGGGTCGGGGGGTCTTACCTCTGAGACCCCCCTTTACCTGCGCAGTGTGAGGCACACGCACGCGGCAAGGACTGCCCCCGGGGAGCAGGTGAGTGCGCTGAGCTGGGTTAGGGTTGGGGCGTCTCGTTGTGGGTGGCCTGGAGCGCAGGCAGCGCGCTCTGGCAAGACCCGGCCCCGCCCGGGAGCCGACAGGGCTGCAGCTGGTCACACCACCCGTGAAAACAGACTCAGGTGTGGACTCCCCGTGGGTCCATCGGAGATGACGGGACTCCCACCCCACGCGTTCCTGCTCACTTACCTGCAGCAAAAGCCGTGGAAACGCGGACGGGCTGCTCCCCGCCCACACTCCGAAAACGGCACCTCGGGAGAAATGGATCTTATTTTTCTAGCCTTCTTTTTACGGGGCTTTAATCACTGCTGTATATTAGTGTTTCACATTAACGAGCTGTCTAGACGGCTGGGGCATCACAGATTTTTATGAGAAAGAAGAAATCGGTTTGTGCCTGTAATTCTTTGGATTTATACAGCTTTTAATAATAGTCTGAGCTTGTCTTTTAGCGAATGCCCTTGCGTGTGCAGTGGCTGCATGCTGACACCATCTCCCAGACTCCATGATAACGCAGCGCGGCAGTGCCGCGCAGCCGCCCCCTGGGCCCAGCTCAGCCCTGTCCCAGACAGCGTCACTAGCTCGGTGGGACAGCCCTGTCCCAGACAGCGTCACTGGCTCGGTGGGACTCGGCTGTCAGAGCCATGCCACTGGCAAAAAAAGAGAAACGATTTTAATTCTTCCTTTTCAATCTGGTGTCTTTAATTTCTTTCTTTCGCCTTATTGTGCTGACTCGAATGTCTCTTTGGGGAAAGATTTTTTAAAAAATGAAAGAGAAAACATTCTCAACAAAATGGTAGCATTTCTGCCTGTTTACCTTAAAGAAAAGCGCCTCCCTCTCTCCCTCTCTCTAACACACACACGTGCACACACAGGCAGCAGCCACGGGGCACAGCACAAAGGAACTCCGAGGAGACACATGAAAGGAACTAAAGAAAACCTCCAGAAAACAGCCAACGACGATAACTATCCTCGGAGAATTAAGAGATGGTGCCACACCGGTGCACGAGAGGGCAGTGCCAAGAGATTTTTGTTTCAGAGAACGAACACTTTGAGAATTAAATGCACAATGGCAGAAAGAAAAAAACTCAACAGAAAAGTTAGAAGAGAGAGTTGGGGACATTTCCTAGAAAGTAGAACAAAAAGCCAATGTTGGAGAGAAAAACAGGGAACTAGAGTCTCAAGTCAGTGGTCACTCCTTGACTCAAGTCAGAGGTCCCCACCCCTGACTCGTAGCGCGCTGGCTGGAAGAGAGGGAAGAAAGTGATTTAGAGAACAGGGCGGCGGCGTGTCCCACGCTGCGGGACACGGGTCCAGGGAGAAAGGGCTCCCGACACCTGCAGTGTTGGATGCGCAAACACCTGCGTCACAGAACGCTCAGAGCTCAGAGAGAAAACCCCGTAACCCCGGGGGCCGGGTGGAAAGGGCGCAGCGAGGCAGCCCGAAAGTCGGGGCCCGAACGCTGACGCGTCCCGACTGCAGCTGCACGGGTCAGGAGCCCAGGCAGAGGTGCCTGCGGACGCCTGATGGAGATTCCTTCCCACCTGCAATTCTACATCCAGTTAAAATACCAGGTATTTGCAGTTAGAGCAAACACGTTTTCACACACAGTCCTCATGAAATGCCTCTCCCTCCCTCCTCGTTTCCCAGGAAGCTACTAGAAACACATTACATCTAGACACCCCCTCAGGTCGGGGATGTGGGGCGCCCACGTGAGCACTGTGGCAACATCACATTTACTTCCAGCTCCCGGTTTGCCCTTCCTGGCTGTGTGTCCAGGGGAGGCTGCAACCTCTCCGGGAAGTTCCGTGTGGCCGCACAGCCAGAGGCAATCTTGCAAACCAGCAGCCTGGGGCAGTAGGAACGTGTGGCTGCCCCTGTCGCATGGCCCGGCCACTTGGGAAGATCGCTGCACCCCACTGAGGTGTCCAGGGGTGCTGGGTCCGAGAATCATGGAACAGAGGCACAGGGCACACGACCCCATGTCCCCTGGAACAGTCCACCTGCCAAGGGGTGAGGGGAACAGGTGCAACCCACCCCCACGGGCCCTGAGGGTTCTCTGCAACTTCGAAACACCCGCCTCTGAGAACACTGACCACCAGAGCCGGCGAGGGCATCCCAGGTCTCTGGAACTAGGAGGATGGGCCAGCCGAAGGTGCCGACATTTGGCCATACGGACCCGCAACACTGGTGTTCTCCGCCCGAGAGCCGAGTGTCCCGGAGGGTGCACGCCACACTGAGGCGTCAGGGGCCTGGGGGCACCGCATCACCCGGGAGCCGCCTGGTCTCGCCTGTCTGTCTCCAGCAAGTTCGGTGACTCTGACAGCCGTCCAGTTAAGAAAGGAGACTCCCGCCCTCAAAGCAAAAGCACGGAGCCCAGCTTGGCTTCAGGGGTGACCTGGGAGGCTGACGGGGGGAGCCTTTCAGGACCCTCTGGGGCAGCGGGGACGGGCAGTGCTGACCTCCAGATTTCTGCTCAGCCCAGTTAGAAACGGCCGTGGCCGTGGCCGGTGTGGGCGGAGGGCGGTCAGGGCTGGCCCGCCCGTGGGCTCTGAACTGCAGCCTCCACGCCCAGGAGCCCACGCCCGGGGTCCCCGAGCCCACGGGGACGGCGCGAGGTGCGTGCGCACAGAGAGCGGCCGGGAGACAGGCCAGAGCCGCTGGCCCACCGCGCCGCCGGCCGCGCCCGCCACGTACCAGCCTGCGGATCTCGCGCTCGCACTCCTTCTTGATGCGGCTGATCTCCTCCTGGTGCAGGTGGTACACGCTGCGGATCTCCGCCGCCTTGATCTTGTCGGCCTGCATCGCCAGCGTCAGCGCCTCCTCCACCTGCCTCTTGGCGCCCTTGAGCTCCGAGATCTCCTGCTGCATCTTGACCTTCTCCACCTCGAAGCCCCGCTTGACCTCCTCCTTGGCCTCGGACAGCAGCACGGTCCTGACCTTGTCGGGGCCGCCGTCGCGCAGGGCGTGGAGCAGCGCCTGCAGCCGCTGGTTCTCGTTGTCCTTGATCTTGATGACGCGGAGCAGCTCGGCCTCGTGCTGCCGCAGCAGCGACTCGCGCACGGCCTGCAGCTCCTTCATCTTCTCCTCGTGCAGCTTGGTCTTGAGCTCCGTGAGCAGCACCGCGCTCTTGTGCTGCTCGTGCTCGCGCACCTGCCGCAGCTCCTGGTTCTTCTCGCGCTCCACTCTGCCCACCTGCAAGACAGCCGCGACGCCGGGGCGGCGGGCGCGCCAGCCGCGGGGGGGTTGCGTTTCGGTTTGTTCTTTGGCAAACTCGGGAGCCGCCCCCGCTCCGACATCTCCCCTTCGAGTGTGCACTGAACACGGAACCCAAAGCCGGCAGGTGCAGTGCGTGCTCGTGCAGCCGTGGCGCTCCACGGAACTCAGGCGGGGGCGGCACCAGCCCGGAGCGGGAGGCTGTGGACGCATGGGCCCCTGGAGGGGGGAGGGGTCCGTCCTCTAGGAACAGGCCACACTGGGGGGGCAGAGCCCAGACCTCTCAGCAAACCTGCCGGGGGGCAGCAGGAAGCTTCCCCGCAGACACAGCCCCACAGGAGCAGGCGGGCGCCTGACCGCTGGCTGGGGGTCCTCAGGCAGCCTCTGCCCAGCTCCTGGGGAGGTCTGTCGTGCAAGGCCCAGGGTCTGCAGCCCACGCCCGTGCAGAGGCAGCTTGGGTTGGGGCCACCACCTGGCCCCTGCTGACTGGGCCCTCGGGTCTCCCCACGGCCTCAGACCTCAGCGTCCGTCCTGAGCACCTTGGGAACACTCCCGGGCCTGCAGGACACCCCTCTAGGCAGAGCCGGGCAGGGGGTGGGGGCCGGGGAGGGCATCACGGCGGGGGGGGGGCCCACCTTGCTCTTCTCCTGCTGCAGCTCGATCTGGATGTCCGTGAGCTTGGCGCGCAGCTCCTCGTTGGCCGCCTGGAGCGCCGCGAAAGCCTCCGCCTTGTCCCCCTTGGCTCGGCCGCCCGCGCCCTTCTTGGACATGGTGAGGCCGGACGGCGGACGGGACGTCGGGGGTGGGTGCTCCGTCTGGGCTGGGGTGTCCGCGCCAAGCTCAGCAGGCGTCGCCGGGGCTGTGGCTCCACATTTTCTCACTCACCTGCAGGGGAAGCACACGCAGGTGAGCAGCTGCTCCTGGCCCAATCGGGGGCCCCGTCCCAGCACTGGGGACGCTGCTCCAACTCTGCAGCGCAGGGAGCCAGCCCCAGACCACTGGCATCAGCCCCATGCAGCGTCCCCAAACAGGGATTCCACGTGGAAGACCACGTGTCCACGCCTAGCACGTAATGAGCGCTTGGTAAGTGTTAATTCTTTTCCCTCCTAGGAATAAGACATTGGGCTCCCAACGTGAAACCAGAATGTCACAGCTGGGTGTGAAGCAGCAGGAGGATGGCGACCGTGGGTGGACCACGAGCCGCTCGAGCCGGACCCACAACCTGCGTCCGGGAAACACCCAGAAGTAGGGAGAGCGGGGTCTCGGCAGACACTTGTACGCTCATGTCCACGGCACAACAGCCAAAGGAGGAAGCACCCACCTGTCCGTCCACCAATAAATGGATAAACAAAGTCTGGGATTCCATAGAACAAAACATCGTTCAGCCTTAAAAAGGAATGAAATTCAAACACAGGCTACAACAAGGATGAATCTTGAGGACACAATGCCCAGTGAAATGCACCAGTCACAAAGGGGCAAATCCCAGGGGAGTCCACTTACACATCAGGTGAGGAAGGAACACGCCACAAGGCAGACACGTCCCGGGACTGGGGCACAGGCACCCAGCCCGCAAGGTGGGTGGCGCAGGAGGCCCCGAGCCCTGGGGTTGGAGGGAGTGGGTGGCCCTGCCCAGCCCTGCGGGCACTGCTGGGCGTGAGCAGAATCACCAGGGCAGCTGACGGGTGCTGGCTGGGGCAGAATCCGGGCCCACAGGCACCATCAAGGGAGCCCTCCAAGTCCCCCCCAGACCCCTCGCCGGGAAGATATAACCCATCGGGCACCGGGAGACCCCAAGCCAGCGCAGGGTGGTCTCTGGGCTGTTCTGCCCTCCCTGGGGCAGCAGTAGTACTTCTGGGGCCGTTTTTCCCAGTGAGAGGCTGGCTGAGCCACACTCAGAGTTATTTAAGGAACTGAGGTCCTGGCGCTTAGAGAGAAGGTCCCATGTGTCCAGACCACTGGCTTCCCACAGACACCCAGAGGGCAGGGCACAGGCAAGGGGCAGAGACTGCCTCTGAGTGGCCCACGAGGCGTGATTCAGGCCAGGGTGTGAGACAGTGGGGACAAGTCTCAGCCCAACGGGACAAGAGCTGTCCGCAAGCCCAGCGGGTGGAAGGGCTGAGTGTGGCCCCCTAGCCCCATCGAGACCAGAGCTGTGTGTGTGGGAGGGACTCAGGGTGCATCCACGCAGCAGGGCCAGCCTTCCTTCCCGGCTAGCTCAGCGTCTCACTTGGCAGGGACTGCGAGGGGCTGCCGAAGCCACGAGGGGCACAGGTGTGGACACGGCAGGGCACCACAGGGAGTCGGCCGAGTGTCGGCTCCTCCTGCGCCCCAGGCCACGGGCCACTCTGTCACTAGTGCGGGTCCTCAGCTGCCCTGGGCCCCGCTCTGCTCCCCGACCCTGAACCTGGGACCGTTCTCGAGCTGCCAGGCCCCCAGGGTGCTGGGCGTCTGGGCTGGGGCCATCAGGGCCCTGTCCCCGCATCTCCCAGCTGGCCCCAGAGCTGTCCCTGCGGGCCAGGAAACGGCAGGCCAACGGTGCATTCGTCCCCATTGTTCGTGTAGCGGAGCCATACAGATTGTTCTATTCCAGTCCAGCTCGATGCCACACACTTCAGTGGGCAAGGCAGGGTCATCTCCAGGGACAACTCCGGGTGAGAAAGCCCTCCCAGGGCACACGCCCCACGCAGGAGGGCTGCTCCCACGCGCTGACCTCTCTTTCACTCTAGCTGACTGAGCTCGCCCTCCTCCCGGGGAACACACACCACTTGGCAGCCTCACGGCGCCCGGACGCCCCATCGACACATGGTGGAGCTGTCTGTGGCACAGGCGGCACCCCGAGTGGGCACGCGCCCAGGGCTCCGCGTAAGGACCCAACAGTCTCCGCCCACTGCAGCAAGTCGCTCGGGCTCAGGAACAGGGAATCGGCGCTCTGCTGCCTGGGAAGAGGAGACTGGCGAGGAGAGAAGAGGGTTGGCGGGCGAGACCTGTCCCAGGCTTCCCACTTCCTACTCCACTGTGGCTGCCTCCCAGCTGCTCCTCTCCAGCTACTCCTCTCCCCAGGTGCTCCTCTCCTCAGGTACTCCTCCCCCAGATGCTCCTCTCCCAGCTACTCCTCTCCCCAGCTACTCCTCTCCTCAGGTGCTCCTCTCCTCAGGTACTCCTCCCCCAGGTGCTCCTCCCCCAGGTGCTCCTCCCCCAAGTGCTTCTCTCCCCAGGTGCTCCTCCCCCAGGTGCTCCTCTCCTCAGGTGCTCCTCCCACAGGTGCTCCTCCCACAGGTACTCTCCTCTGCTGTCAGAGGACCAAGAGGACTCTATGCCCCTGACAGGTCCACGGGGCCATCTGTGGCTCTCCCACTCCTGGGGCTTCCTCCCATCCCCACGGTGACCAGCTCTCCCAAGCAAGGGCAGACATCACCCATTTCCCCACCTCTCTTCGTTCACTTTTTTGTTCCTATCACGTACTGCAAGGCTGTGAAGCAACCAGGACAGGAAAAGACAAGCCGGCAGGACACACATGGAAGCTTCTGGATTGGGAGTGTGGCAAGAGCGGGGACCCCAGCCCCCAGCACCTGTCTGTAACATGGCGTGACCTCGGGAGAGACAGCCCAGGCACTGCACTCACGGCCACTTCCCAGAGGCCCAGGGCCTTTCCTGGCGGACACAGGCCCGTCCTCACCCGCGTCCGGTATCCCACCTTCTGCTCACCACGGGCTGAGGAGGCAGATGTCACCACTGCAGTCCGACGGAGGCCGAGCCGTGTGCGGTGGCTCCGCAGGGCAAGTGACCCGGCAGGGCCCACGGAGGGGTCCAGGCAGGCTCTCCAGGGGGACCTCTGGGCGGATGCCTGGGGTGAGTGGGGACAGCCACACAGAGAGACGGGGAGGAGCGGAGCAGAGGGAACGGCGTTGAGGCCAGCGGGGAGGCGGCGTGGACTCCCCCCGGAGCTGAGAGGAGCCTGGCGGGCTGCAATGCAAACTGGGGTGACAGGCAGGGTGGTGCCGGCACATGTCACCCTGAAGAGCCTGCGGCGGCTGTGGAGGCCCCACTGGGAGGAGCCCCTGTGTGACCGGAGAGTCTCTCCCCGAGACAGGGTCGTGCAGCGGGTTTCGCTGCCAACCGGAGGCTGGAACTGCGTTTTTCATACTTGCATTGGGGAAGCGGTTAGATTAACGGCACAGACTGCTGCCTTTTGTTCCAGGGTCTCCGAGGAGGCAATAAAGGCGGTTTGCATCCGAATCACCTTTCGAGGGCTGCAGAGGCGGCTGGGCTGCTCTCTGCTTAAGTGGTTTTATGTTAGGAGGTTTCCGAGAGCGGGACAAAGCTTTACAGGTGACGGATGTGTCTCTGCCAGGGGTTAATCACGGCAGTTAACGCCAACGTGGGGGCGGCCGGTCTGCCTGGGGCGTCGCTCCCCACCCGGCCTGCGGGGCGGTGTTTAACATTGCTGCCATGTGATGCGGAGGACCCGAGAGGCCTGTAAGAGCCACCAGCACCGAGCAGCCTGCAGCACGATCCTGTGTGTTCGCGCTTGCCCGGGGCGCGAAGGGCAGGGTCTTCTGCAGCTTTGGCGACCTGCAAAGCTGACACCATCGGCCTGGGTTCTTTCTGGGTTAACTAGTTTGTCTACACAGAAGAAAGGATAAATATCACGATTCCCTTCCATGGAAATCCAAGGTGTGGCAGCAGCGGGAGGGCCCCGGGGAGGACCAGGGACACCCCCAGGGAGGGGGTAACACGGAACCACCGAGCTCAGGGCTGCAGCTCCCTCGGGGTCACGGTCTCCCACGCGGCTCTGCGAGGAGCACTCCAGGGAGGAGCAAGGACAAGACCCGGACCAGGCAGCCGAGGGCCCCCTCCCCAGGCAGGGCCCCCCAGGGCGACGGTGCCAGCAGGGGGCCTGCAGCTCAGTCCATTCCTGCTGCTTCTCCGGGGGCAGACCAGGTGCGGGCCTCAAGGTGACCCCGAAGGGACCCGCTTCACCCATTAACATTTATCTCCTTAAGAGACAGAAACACAGCTTGGGGGGGACCGACTGGCCGTCAACGCCTGCTTTGAACGTACTTGATGGTAGTGTCAGGTCTGCACCTCCAACCCCCGAGACAGCGGCACTTTGCCTGGCACAGCCAGGAGTTTCCTGAGCAAGGAGGTGGGGCCGGGAGCAGCCTGGGATCTGGGTGACCGAAGGGCGCAGAGAGCGCACAGTCCTGCCCCGGAATCCCGGAGACCCAGCTTCTGCAGCGCCCGCCCCAGCCCTGCTCTGCCCCCTCACAGTACTCGCAGCTGTCCCTATTTGTTATTTCAGCCATTCTGACAGGTGACTGCTTGCTGTAGCTTTAATTTGCATATTTCTCCCAACTAAGGAGACAGCCTTGCACGAGCTGTGTGCCACGCGCCCAACCACTCTGGGGAGGCGTCCGTGGCTGGGGTGCTGCCCTCGGCCCCCAGGCTGGAGAGACGCTTTCCTGGGGCCGTTTCTGTGCCCACCGGCATCTCTGAGTTGCAAGCGTGTTAAACTCCACGTCTGGGAGATACGAGGGGTCTTCAAAAAGCTCATGGAAAATGTGTATCATGAAAAAGCTACCCATGGATTTCAGAATTCTTTTGCACCAAAATAAACGCATCCTGACTCGACGTAACGTCTGTGAACAGGATCTGGCGTGAGGTGCTGCGAAGGGTGAGGCGTCAGTTTGCAGCCAGCCCCCGTCAGGGCCACGCGATGCCGCTGGCATTGCAGCGAGAACAAGCGTCACGTCGTGGAGAAGCTGGGGTGGGAGACGGGACGTCACCGACGCCTTGCGGGGAGTTCACGGGGACGGTGCTCCGAAGAGGTCAGCAGTTTGCAAATGGATAACGCGCTTTAAGAAGGGGTGAGACAGTGTGGGAGACGAAGCCCACGGCGCAGACCAT
>CAUYRT010054229.1:0-12032 GCA_963574885.1 Lepilemur ruficaudatus | reverse complement strand
AGCTGGGACTACAGGCATGTGCCACCATGCCCGGCCAATTTTTTTCTCTATATATTTAGTTGGCCAATTAATTTGTTTCTATTATTAGTAGAGACGGGGTCTCACTCTTGCTCAGGCTGGTTTCGAACTCCTGACCTTGAGTGATCCACCCGCCTCGGCCTCCCAGAGTGCTAGGATTACAGGCGTGAGCCACCGCGCCCGGCCTCATTATCTCTTTTAATAACTCCAAACAGCCCTATGTGTTAAATATTAGTATCCCCTTTTCCCAGATTAAAAAACTGAGCCACAGAGAAATTAAGTCATTTGCTCACAGCCACAAACTATAAATGGTGGAGTTGAAAGCCAGAGATTCTTTTTGAACTCCTGGGCTCAAGCGATTCTCCCCCTAACCCGAGTGCCCTGGCCTTGGCCTCCCAAAGTGCTGGGATCACAGATGTAAGCCACCATTCCCGGCCTCAAACAGAGATTTGTTTTCCCCCAGAGTCATGCTTATAACTGCCTTACCGTATTCACTCCTTCATTCAATAATTGAAATCTGTAGGAGCAAATTTACCAGCTTTACCCATAAAGCTTAAGCCCCTGGACTTGTCCAAGCCCCTTCTGAAGCTTAGAGTGGGGTCCCGGATGATGTGTCCCCGCGGCTGTGTGTCTCTGCAAAACCCGCAATAGGTTAAGGCTGCTGCCTCCCCACCCTGGCTCCTCTGCCCTCACATGTACCCTCCTATCAAGTGGCCCTGGAGTGGCTGTGGACATTTTTGGGATCATGCTGAACTGGGGATTTGGGAATACATTTAATTTGGGTTCTGTGTGATAATTTATGTAGTTCTTAATCATTTTTGTGTAAAGCTAAGCCGTTGCCACTTATGTTGGTGTAGGAACGGCTTTTGTAATATTCTTACCACTCACTGTGCCAACTGACCTGGTGGTGTTACAGTCAAACTGAAAGAGTTAAAGGGTGGCGGGGAAGAAAAGGAAACAGAAGCAATGAGAGCAAAAATCACATTCTGACATTTTAAATTAAACGTGTGTAAGAATTCTTAAAATTTAAATAAAATTAGGCTCCTTACTATTAGAGTTAATTAATTAAACCACTAATGAAATGAGGTATAGTACAGTCTCTAACCATCTCAGACAGATTTTTGTTAAATGGTTTATATAAATGAATGTAATTTTTCTGGGTAATGTGCTTATATGAAGCGGCTCATTCCCCTCTGGTGCCTGATGGATGAATCGTGAATTTGACGGAGAAAGAACTCTGGCATATGGTCACATACAATATGTGATGGATTTATAACATTGCCCCTCCCAGCTTGAATTGTCAGATGACCAGCGAGAGCCAGGTCTCTCCCTGCCTGAAGCATTTGTCAAACGAATGATCAAATGAATGAGTGAATAAGTCATCAGATTTATATATCATTCTCCAGATCCAGACTCCTTGGTTCAGAGAGGCTGAGCGATTTACCTCCCAGTGATCAGTGGCAGAATGAGACAAAAACTCAGGTTGCTGACTTCCAATCCTGTGATCTTTAATAAGATTTCAAATTGTGACTATTTTCTAGACGGCTTTAAGCAAATCTTTACCATTTACAGCAATAGTACTGAAAGCACATCTTTCACATCCTAGGGTCCTTCTGTGGGAAAGGATGCCTCCTTAGGAAATCCAGGAAGCAAGGCAGTGCTTGTTTCAGACATGCCTTCATATGTAAAATTATCTGACCTGGTTCTGATAAACAAGGTGCCAAAGAGTCTTGGGGGAAGGGAAGGGGTTCTCTAGATCAAGGTTTTTCAAACTGAGGATTTTTACCCCTTAATGGTTAGTGAAATCAATTCAGTGGCTGAGTCTTCAGAAGTAGAATAAGAAAGAAAATATCAGATTACATTGCCAAATGGTAAGGCCCTGAGTATTGTTTGGGGAAAACTTTATATGTACCTTGCCACAATGTAAAATGTATTTTTTCTTTTTACTGTGAATCATGGTCAAAATTAAAAAAAAAAAAAAAAAGGGTTGGTGATCAACGCAGAATAAGAGCATAACATCAGTGTAATATATATTCAGGAGGAGTAAGCCTGAGGTATACATGTGATTCTTTGGGATGGAGGGAAACGGAGGAAGGAGGACTACCACAGTGGATGGGCCTTAAATGGGGCACAGATGAGGAAACACTCACAGCCTACGTGCTAAGGTCCGAGGTTGAGACCCAGAGGTCTCCACAGGCTGGGTTGGAAACCTAGGATCCTGAGAAGCCTCTCACTAGGTGGAGATTCAGCCTGAGCTTGGGCCCGTGATGGAATCCAGCTGGAGTTGATATGGACAGGCTTGCAAGGGGCCGAGTTGGAGCAAAGATATCACTGGGCACAGGGGAAGATTAAGGTGTTGACTCTAAGGTTCATTGAGCCCCAGTTCCAGGTGTAGTTAGTTTTATTCAGTGCTAAGTTTTGAAGGAGAGACTTGAGGGGATGTGTCTAGAGTCCATTGGAAGTGGACATATAAATACTGGGGAAACCGCACTGGGAATGTATTGAGTTGTGGGTGGTCCTATAGGCAATGGGGTGGGGTAGGCATGGATGACACAGTGAGCTTAGAAAATCATCTCTACTGCCTGTTTTTTTTCCCTGATAAGAGTACTTAGTCCATAAAACAACTATGTGTGGATAATACTGCAATACTGCTATACTAAAGAATATCCAAGTAGAATGAGTATAAAACTGCCATATCTGTCTTTTTGTTAGCATTTTTTTACTGAATCTTTTTCTATCCCTTATTTTTAATTTTTTCCTTGACATTTTGTTTTATGTGTATCTCTTGTAAATAGGACAAAAGTATTTTTATTTAATTAAAATATATCAAAATGTTAAACAGTTTTTTATTAGGAAGATAAATAATTGTCAAGGTTCAAATGTCCTGAAGAAGCAATTATGGCTGGGAACAGTGTAATTCCGGCATGTTGGGAGGCTGAGGCAGGAGGATCACTTGAGCCCAGGAGATTGAGGTTGCAGTGAGCTATGATCATACCACCGCTCTCTAGCCCCAGTGACAGATCGAGACCCTTCTCAAAAAAGAAAAAAATGAAAAAAATTGACAGATGGTAGACATGGACCAATCTAAGAGGCCAACAGATACCAAACAATTCATTTTTAAACGCAAGCTAAGTCAAAACTTAAAACTCAATAGACACGGTCACCTGTACTTCCAGCTACTGGGGAGGCTGAAGCAAGAGGCTCACTTGTGCCCAGGAATTCAAGTCCAGCCCGGGTAGCATAGCAAGATCCTTCCTGGCAGAAAAAAGAAAGAAAGAACCCTTAAAACTCAAAATAGTCATATTCCCAGTTAAAATAGAAATATGTTGTGGGTTACAGTGAGCTAAATTCAACAATAGAATTTAATAGTATATTTAATGTCCCTTACATCAGCCATGATTAATGTAAGACAGTAATCATACCAATGATGTGGAAACATCAAGATATTGTCTGAATGAAGTAGTAATTAGAACAGAAAGATTTAAGAAATAGCTCTACCAGAAATCATGTCATCAACTTACTGGAACAATGATCATTGTTGAAGCTGAGTGATACCTGGAGGCTCATTATTCTATTCTCTCTACTTTTATGCATGTTTGAAATTTTCCATTAAAAGAAGTGACAAACAAACAAATAAATAAAAGGATGGGAAAAAACCTAAGTCACTTTTTTATTTCTCTAGAAGAAAAATTATATTTTAACAGATTATAGAAAAAGTGAATAATGCTGCAATGAGTATAACTGGCCTTTACACAAATTGAATTCACATTCAAGAAAATTTTTCATTAATTTTTATGTGTGGGCTAGAGTGCCTATAATCTATGTGGTAAGTTTGGGTAAAATGTTTGTGGAAGTGTTTATAGCACTATAAAGGCAGATAGTTCTGAAAATGCCCAGAGGCCAATGTCACTGACGGGGGTAGAGGGCAGCATGGTCTTGTCATTCTAGCAACGGATCCTGAGAAATGGGCTGGGATCCCAGTTTTGCTAGCTAAAGACCAATTCAGCCACTATTTAACTGACACTCATTTAGAGCTCAACACCTTACTGGGACAGTGGTGTAAGGGATAAAATCCTGTCTGGGCCATTCATCGGCCATGTGATCTTGGGCAAATTAAGCTTACTGGGCCGGTCTCAGTTTCCTCTTCTGTAAATGGGAACAACGGTACTTAACTCTGAGGGTGGCTGTAAGCATAAAATGAGATACAGTTCATTAGGTATCTAGAACAGCGTTCGGCATGTGGTACGTGCAATAGATGGTAGTGTTATTATTGCTGTCTGCCCCATGAGTATGATAATACTCTCTCTAAAATAAGTAGAATATTCTGGGAGGCTGAGGCGGTGGATCCTTTGAGCTTGAGAGTTCGAGACCAGCCTGAGCAAGAACAAGACCCCGTCTCGACCAAAAATGGAAAAAATTAGCCGGGCATGGTGGCACATACCTGTAGTCCCAGCTACTCGGGAGGCTGAGGCAGAACGATCACTTGAGCCCAGGAGTTTGAGGTTGCTGTGAGCTAGGCTGATGCCACGGCACTCTAGCTGGGGTGACAGAGTGAGACTCTGTCTCAAAAAAAATAAATAAATAAAAATAAAAAAATTAAATAAAATAAGTAGAATATAGAAACAAATGTTTTTCTCTTACACGAGGCATTCTAACATAGATGCAGGCAAGATAACCTAGCTTTTAACATGGGAAGCATTATTTGGACATAATTTCCTTGGGCAGTCTGTCAGATTCCTTTACTTTGGGGGATATAGCACCTAAGATTCCTTCCGCCTCCTGGGGCTGGCATTTTGAGGAATCAGCAAAGTAGAAAGCTGGCCTGCTGAAACCTCTACTGTCCTCTCACTTTGTGCCTGCCATCTCCACTGCTGGGTTACTCTTCCAGGCACCCTTACTTCCAATTAACCTGGCTCCAGGCTCTGGCACCATGACAGTTGCCCAGAGCTCCCAAAGTCAGACACCACTACCCACTTCTTTTTTTTTTTTTTTTTTTTTGAGACAGAGTCTCACTCTGTTGCCCAAGATAGAGTGCCATGGTGTCAGCCTGGCTCACAGCAATCTCAAACTCCTTGGCTCAAGCAATCCTTCTGCCTCAGTCTCCCGAGTAGCTGGGACTACAGGTATGTGCCACCATGTCCGGCTCATTTTTTCTATATACTTTTAGTTGGCCAATTAATTTCTTTCTATTTTTGGTAGAGACGGGGTCTCACTCTTGCTCAGACTAGTTTCAAACTCCTGACCTTGAGTGATCCACCCGCCTCAGCCTCCCAGAGTGCTGGGATTACAGGCGTGAGCCACCGCGCCTGGACTTTTTTTTTTTTTTTCTTCTTTTTTGAGACAAGATCTTGCTCTTTTGCCCTGGCTAAAGTGCTGTGGCATCCTCATGGCTCACAGCAACCTCAAACTCCAAGGCTCAAGAGATCCTTCTGTCTCAGCCTTCCCAGTAACTGGGACTACAGGTCCCCAGGCCCGGCTAACTTCTCTATTTTTTGTAGAGATGGGGTCTTTCTCTTGCTCAGGCTGGTCTCGAGCTCCTGGCCTCAAGCCTAGGCCTCCCAAAGTGCTAGGATTACAGGCGTAAGCCACTGTGCCTGGCCGCACATTTTAGCCCTCAGATTAGACTATCCCTTGCATGCCACTACCTGAATGGAGTTTAGCCACTCTCCCTAGGACTGGATGTTAAGACTTCTAGTCTTCCCAGCTAAGAAGGGTCCACCTGTTCTAATGATTGCTTTCCCACTGCTCCCTTCTCCCAGGCTCTATGTCTCAACCACTCCCAGCCTATCTAGCATGCTGCATGACTTACGTATCTAGTATACAGAGGATGTTCAATAAATTTTGTTCAATAAATGATGTTTATGTTAATGATGGGGGTGAGAGGGTATTCAGCTGGAAAGGGCATGGGTGTGGGTATGGAAACCAACTAATCAGAATGGACACTCGTCATAATGGGACTGGAAAAGGGTCCTGAAGGCCCCTACAGTGCCAGGTATTAGTGTTTTAGTGTAAGTTTCTTGGGGATCCCCAGGGAGGGGCTGGGCAGCAGCAGGGTCCTTAGTAGATCAGGGCAGAAGCTATTTACCAATCTGTATGAGAAATGGTATTGCAAGACAATAATCTAAGTACTAGAGATGCTCACTGCTTCTAGGATGATCATTGTTTCTAGGCCTTTTCAATAGAGAGACCTCGAAAATGTATATCTAGTTTTTGTTTTGTTTTTTCACTTGTCAAGCATCTAGTATCTAGTTTTCAGTGATAAATTAATGCTGACACTCCTAACTCAAATTCAGGATTCAGCATTTTTACTTAACCTCTTCTATGTCACATTTGAATCTTCTTTCTTCTACACCAAGAATCCTAGTTCTCAAGGACACAGGGAATGATAGAATTAGAATAATTCAGAGTTACAACACTAATGTTGGCACTAACAGTACCATCACCAATATGATTACTGAAAACAGCTGAAATTTTTTTGCCTGTGTTGTATTCATTTCCCACCATTTAAAAACATCTGTTCTATACCTTTACTGTTAGAGTACATAGCCCTTAGATGCTATATTCTCTCTCTCTGTCTCTCTCAACTTTCATTTATCTTAGTTCTATAAGTAATTTTATATTTAATGCTCACCACCAGTCCTTATGTTGATGTCTCTCTAATCATTTTGATTGCCTGAAGCTCATTTTCTAATATATTCCCAGGGAAAGGCACATGAGAACAACATTCCCTGAGAGCAGTTTATTTGTGCCTTTTGTATTTGAGTCAGTTTTGCAAGATATAAAATCCCTGGGAAAAGAAAAACAAACTAAAAAATAATAATAATAAAAAGACAAATTTTTTTAAAAAGCTGAGCATGGTGACTCACACCTACAGTCTCAGCTACCTGGGAGGCTGAAGTGTGAGGTTTGCTTGAGCCCAGGAGTTCGAGGCTGCACTGAGCTATGATCATGCCACTGCACTCTAGCCTGGGAGACAGAGTGAGATTCTCTCTCTAAAAAAATAAAATAAAATAAAATAAAATCCTTGGCTTCACTCCCAGACAGGCTTTCTATAGGTAGAGACAAGGCATCTACCACTGGCTCCAGAATTATACCCTTCCTGGCCAGGCGCAGTGACTTACACCTGTAGCCCTAGCATTTTGGGAGGCCAAGGCAGGAAGATCATTTGAGGCTAGGAGTTCCAAAATTATATCCTTTCAGCTTAATAACCTCAGAAGATAGTTTTTCTTTCTAAATAATTTAAGCATGTCTTGGGATTATCTCTCATTGGACTCTTTTGTGTCATGTTATCACATCTGAGCCAATGGTAGTTGTCAGGTGTATGGAGTGCAGACAGGGGCCAGGTATGAACTGTACACTCGTCCTAGATCTAAGCAATGAGACAGCCCCACCAAAGCCAAATGGACCAAGAGTGGGAAGGGACGGATACCCAAAGGACTGTGGGCACACTGTTAGAGGCAGGAATTGAGGTTAGAGAGCAAAAGCAACAGATAGATGGCAACTATAGTTTCACACGGCTGGACAGATTTTCCTCAAATTATTCTGGTTGTTTCAGGAATGTATCCTTCATCTGTCCAGCTAGGAATGGCATTGCCCTAAAGGCCTACTTTTGTGACTCTAACAGCACCCAACAAGAGGCTAGGTATTTACTCAGTTGGGCAAAACTGTCACAGCACCCCACTGCTTAGATGAAGCTGGTCTAACTTGTAATAGTATGAGTCTTGTGGCCGGATTTATTGTCATGATCAGTTATTAGGATAAATACTTAACTGAAAAGACATTCAGACTTTTCATTTGACAACAAACATGGGAAATAAAGAAATACTAACAAATAGTTACATTTATTAAGAGAAGCCTCTCACCTTTTGAAATATAATCAAAACTAGAATTTTCTTTTAATGCTGCAAATGAAACCCTCTCATGCTAGAATTTGTTAAAATTGCAAATTAAATCTAGATGAAATTCCATTTCTAGGAGCAACAGAAGAGAATGTTATATGTCAACATCAAATGCAACGAATAAATTGCATTTATTTGGTGAAAGAAGCTTTTGAAGTCAGAGGCTTTAAAAGTCAAGTTTCTTGGACTGGATTCCAACTGGTACTAATATTTTAGGTGGTAGAAATGAAGTAGCAATTGCTGGAGAGTGGCAAGACTTTTGTAGATAAAGCATTTAGAGAACAGAATAAACATTCATTTAAAAAAATACTAATGTTTGCAACAAGCAATTTCCCTTCTGATTTTCCATGTTATTAAATACATGGATTTGATCAACGGGATGATTGAAATTTGCCTTTTTCCAGTTATTTCCTATTGCATCTTCGTTATCAGCAATGCGGAACAGTTGCATTAATATTTTTAAATTATTTTTAAACATATCTCCCAAATACAATTTAACCACATTGCTATCTACTTTTCTAACTGTTTTGGGTACAAAGAAGTGGAATTATAAAATAATTAGCGTAGCACAAGAACAACTGACCAAAGATTACATCTGAAAAAAATAATAAATTTATTATCTTTTATATTCTGTCAGTAAAAGCTAAATATCGATTCTGCTTTTCTCTTTACCCATTTTTATATTCATACCACTCATTTAAAACAATCAGGTGACTAGATTTCTCAATTTATGAAGCACAGTAGACTTTGTCAAGGGAACATGATAACTCTCCACAAACTCAAATGATGTGTCTCCCCACGACTCATTTGAATATTCCTAGATTTTTAATTGCAAGGCACTTTCAGGCTTTTCATTTCAAGTTCAGGTCGAATTAGAATTTGTTAGAATGTAAGAAGATGCAGTAATTTATATACATGCATACCAATTTAGAAATTCCAGATCTATTCTTGATGGACCCAAAAAAAATACTGAAAGATAATTATGGCTTTTTAAAAGTGTTCCAGAATTTATAATTATTACGATTTTTCTGTATTCCAACTTGTCCTTATATTTGTGTCCTTCACACACAAATACATACTTCTTGAAGTTTTTTTTTCCATTTCTCAGAAATCCAAGGATTCTGTGTGTGTGGTACAGCTAGCTTGTCCTTGGATTTTCTGACTTCATTTTTGCATAAGACTTTAGTTTCCATGAATACATTCCTCTAGCAGTTGAAAGTTACTAAACTTTCCTTCCCTGGTCAGTTTAAAAAAACTCTTTCACTTAACAGGAACATGGAAAATTAGGCTTTCATTAACCAGAACATGGAAAATTCATGATATTCAGTAAGTGCTTGATTCCATCAATTGGGTACTTTTAAAGATGATTGCCTTTCATGATAGTTACTGGTCCACTTGGGAAATAGGACAATTTATATTATAATATTACCATCATAGAAATGTCAACTGCAAAATTTCTCAGATCAAATGACTAATTCACTCTCCACAACAGCTATTTCAAACTTTAGCTTCTCAAATCTCTAACTATCCCCACTTACCTTCTCATTGGCAATAGCTAACCTCACCTCCTACATTATAGAGGAAATAGAAGCCCCGTCTCCTCAATATAAAACATATAAGCCTACCTTTCCTCCTTCCTGGTGTTAAAATAGAGAGCTTATCCTGATTGCTCTTTAATGTTAATCCTCCTTTTCTGATTTAGATTCCATTCCCTCCCTCCAAGGAACATTATGTTATCAACTATCCTTTTTTGCTCTTGTATATTCAATCCCCTCCCACCTTGACTTGTTCCTTCTCATCAAGCTCTAAATACATTCAAGTCATTTCCAATTTTTTAAAAAAGTCATTCAATCCCACATCCCCCTCCAACTATCATCTCATCTCTCTCCTCCCCTTTATGGACACACTTTCTGAGTGTGTGATTTGTACTTGCTGTGTGGCTGTTGTAGTTGCTTTCCCCATATCCATCTTCCCTTCTTTCTAACAGAAACTGATTTGGGGTGGTGGGGGAAGCAATGGGTCCAGCTAAAAAAGCTACATTTCCCAGCCTCCCTTACAGCTAGGAGTGGCCATGGGACACAGTTCTGGCCAATGACATATAAGCTGAAGTCAGCTAGGAATTTATAGCAAGTTTTTGCTTTCCGGATATAGGCACCAGACATTTCTTCTTGATGTTTCTTCCTTCTTCCTTCTTCGTATCTGAAACACTGATTTGAGAGTGGTAGCCTTCTTGCATTCACAATGGAAAGCCGCATGGTGAGGATGACAAAGCAGAAAGACAGAAGGATTCTAAGGCATCAATGCCATCATGGAGTCATAGCACCAGCCTGAACTGTCATCCTCTGTCATTCTCATTATGTGAAAAAAATAACTCTATATAGTTAAGCTACTGTCATCAGATTCCATTACGTGTGGCCAAATGCAACTCCTAATCGATGCTCTTGCTCCCTCTGTTTCTTCGCCTTCCACTCACGCTCAAACCATTCCATTCTGGCTTCTGGTCCATCATTCCACTGAGCTCACCAGTGACCTACATGTTGTGAAATCCAGGGGACATTTTTCGGTTCTCGTATTACTTACCCTCTCAGCAGCATTTGACTCTGTTGTCCATGCCCTCCTTTTGGAAACCCCATTTCCCCACGGCCTCCACGACCAGTGCTCCCTGGGTTTGCTCCTTCACCTTCTGCCACTCCCTCTCTGTCTCCTCCCTGGGTTCATCTTCCTCTTCCAGACACACTAACCATCTTGCAGTCTCTAGGACATGCCATGGCCTTTGCCACATGCTGTTCCCTCTGTCTGGAACACTCTCTTCTCCCTCCCTTTGCCTACCTAACTCTTCCTCATCCTACAGTTCTCCAGCCATTCTTAACTCCCTTAGAGAACATTCCCTTGACCTTCTCGTGAAATCACATTTCCTTATTATGTATTCCTTCCTAGCTCTTAGCACAGTTACAACTTCACCTTCTTTAGTGTGACTCTTGGAGTGAGTTGTCTCTCCTTTCAGACAGAAAACTCCATGGAGAGAGGGACTGGGCGGTTTTTGCTCTTCATCGTATTCCCAAACCCAGTATACTTCCCAACACTCAATTATTTCTGAAATGAGCAAACGGATGATTGCGTAATTATATAGAGGTTTATTTGTTTACTTGTTTATTGTCTGTCTTCCTCTAGCTCCATGAAAGTAGGAAATGTATCTGTTTTGTTCACTACTGTATATGCAGTTCCTAACACATAGTGTATGACACCCAGTAGGAAAAATAATAAATTAGTTTTTAAATGAATAAAAGAATAAATGAATGAGTATGGTTCCCAGGGAGACATTCCGGTAGTTCTACCCCTAGTATGTCAATGTTTAGGGTTTTTGTTTTACTATCTTTTAATATAGTTTTTGCTATAACAGAGCACCAAATAACTTTATTGTCTTTAAAGAAGAGTCTTTTGGAAAATATTACCTACTAGTTTGTTCTCCTCACAATAAGTCATGTCTAAAATAGGCTGTCTTTGAGGATTTTGAATCTATACACTTCTCCCTCTCTTCATTGCCACCACCCTAGTTGAAATCACTATCATATTTCTCCTGTCCTAAATTAGATCACACACTTTTCCTTAAGGATGATTTATTAAACTATATATAAACTTGGATGGTTCAGAGTTTTCATGGAATCTTAAGGCCAAGGATCGTATCTGTTTATGTTATCCCCAAAGAAAACTAGAAACATATATGTACATAAGTAGTTTTTTATTTTGTTATGGCAGATTATTTCTGTTCTGCATTTGACAAAGTATTTAGTTAAGGAAAACAAGTATTTTTAAGCTAGCAACAAATTTTTATTTTCAAATAACCAAACTGAAAATATTCAGTGATGGAAAAAATCAGTCAATGGCTTTTTTTTTTTTTTTTTTTGAGACAGAGTCTCACTCTGTTTCCCTGGCTAGAGTGCCGTGGCATCAGCCTAGCTCACAGCAACCTCCAACTCCTGGGCTCAAGCAATTCTTCTGCCTCAGCCTCCCAAGTAGCTGGGACTACAGGCATGTGCCACCATGCCCGGCTAATTTTTTCTATATATTTTTAGTTGTCCAATTAATTTCTTTCTATTTTTAGTAGAGACGAGGTCT